>JASCZW010003397.1:0-42538 GCA_034211315.2 Aedes japonicus | reverse complement strand
GTCGCGTTTCGGTGCAATATTTTTGGCAGAATATTTCCCAAGGTTCATTCTAAATTTAATATTTTTATCGGTATGTGCTCGAAATGACATTCAGAGATTTGCTTAAACCCATCAAAAAAATAAACCCCATTTTTGATCATTTTATGATTTTCCTCTTTAAGAACACTTCCAGTCCATCACAAATTTGTTTCTCAGATTCCTTTTTTGAATTCATTCTGCCAAATGAGGACTTTTTGGATTGCAGTTGAACTATGGAAGCTATTAAAAAAAATATACATATGTTTCTTTACCAAACTGGACTAGTATATAAATTATTCATAAAAGTAACCATAAATACACGAATTTGTTGCCTGCAATTTTAAAGTTTTTCATTCAACGTTCAGTTAATCAGTGCTATATCACATGAAAGCTCGAACACTTATTAAAGGAATTGAGTCACTGATACGTGTACAGTGGTGGTCGGTCCCTCCCAGCCCCAGTGGACAGTTCATTGTGCAATTTCCTGGATTCTGATCCAATCACAGGTAGCAACCAGCTCGATACATGCAGTCGTCAAGTATTCATCAAGCTAAGCTAAACTATATCACATACAACTCGAACATTTTAATGCCCACAAAATTGATTTATATAAAAATTAAAATACATTTGAAAATTCTACAAATAGATGACAACTTTGATAAATTGTTAGATCTTGAACAAACTGTGCCTTAAATCTTTTTTAAGTTTCAAAATGTATTTTCAGCAGCAGACATTGTTTGAAGCATTGGATAAGAGAGTTTTTATGCATTCATATGTTAAAGGGAGTACTATTCCAATCCAGAATAGCAACATTCGCCATTTTACCAATGGTTTTATATGAAACCACCATGTAGCACTAATAAAACTAATATTTCATGCACAAGACTAGCAAGATTGTTTGAAGAGAGCGAAGATTTCATCTTAATTTGTTGTATTCTTGAAAAAGTTGAGTAACGCTTGCACGAATGTTGTTTGAATTATTCAAGGTAAATAGGTTTTTTTAAGCCATAAATTCAATGTTGAGAAAGCACATCATACATAGAGAAAATTTCAACATTCAAATCAAAAGTGCCTATGATTAATTGTTCTTCAGAATCTAGCTTGAACATTATTAATTTTACTAACCAGCATAAGTTGATAGGAGCCGAAAATAATTAACTTGAATATGGAGTGGAAATGGGAAGTAGAACGGTTAATAATCAATGGAGCGAAAATTGATTTTTCTCTTAATCTATACGATACCTAACGTCGGAAGAAGTGCGCTGTGTAGTGCATCACTGAGTGATTCCAGCGCACTTTTTGCGACTTTCGCTCAGATGATATACTGGTTATCTGCAACTACTATAAACATTGTGAGGTGTCGAGTGCGAGACACTGAAGAAGTCCGCTGGTTGCAGGCAAAACAGGCCTATTTGTCAAAAGATAAGCTTTCTGTAGAGAAATTTTACAGAATTTGTTTGCGTTTACTAGTGATAGTTTGAAAAAGTTTAAGTTTTTGATTTTTCAGAAAAAGTGATCAAGTCAAGTGTTAATTTGAATTTTCGTAGTTTTCCAATTACAATCTTTCTACTACTTCGCTCGCAAAAGTGATTTTTTAAGTGACATAATAATAGGTATGTATGGCTTGTTGGGGAATCTTCGTCTTCTTTTGGTGTCGTTGATTGCTGAAATGAAGGAGTGTTCAATATATCAAATAGGTTTTTACTGAATTCAAGAGTAAACAATTGCTTCTACCATGGTCGTCCATTACTGACAGTTTTTCTTTTGCATGTGTTCTTTGTAACCCGGCGTATTGCTATTTATCAAATCAAATGGTTTAGTGCGTTTTACGGCAGCATTTTCAAGATACGCCACTTTTGCTTACATCGAAAAATAAATTATTTTTAATGACAATATTGCGTATCGGCTCCGCAAAGTGTTACACACACCTGAGCCTAATAAATAAACGAACTAATTTAAACAAAATTATAAAGTTTTATGAAAGTTTTCAACGGGCAGAGGGGCATCATATATCTTTTAAAATAACTTGCAAGGTGAATTACATTTTATAAAGGGTGTAGTTTATGGAGATTTTCAAGTATTTTATAGTCACTCTTATGAAGTGGATTTAATAATTGAAAACCATCTTAACGGAAAATCCCGCGATAATATCGAGATAAACCATAAAGGGTGATACGGTCAAAAATTGGTCGAGGGAAACGCGTGTAAATCTGGTGAAATCGTTTATTTAATCAATCAAGTCAAATTTCTTTTCAAAGTTCAATTGGTATGAACCCGGAGATAATATTCAGTTGCGCTTCCGCTTTTCCAATCCGAATTGCTGAGCCTTACGCTTTGACCCTGCCATCGGATTTGTACAGCCACCTTGTCCACCTTCTTCGCCGCAGAAAGCCAGTTTGCCTTGAACTGCTGCTCGTCCTTAGTGATTTTTTGGTCTTCTTTAGGTTCCGCTTGACAATAGCCCAGTATTTCTCAATTGGGCGGAGCTCTGGCGTGTTGGGAGGGTTCTTGTCGCCAGGAACCACCTGCACGTTGTTGGCGGCGTACCACTCCATGGCCTTTTTACCGTAATGGCAAGATGCCAAATCCGGCCAAAACAGTGCGGAACAACCGTGTTTCTTCAGGAAAGGCAGCAGACGTTTATTCAAACACTCTTTCACGTAAATTTCTTGGTTGACGAGTCCGGAAGCTATGAAAATGCTGCTTTTCAAGCCACAGGTACAGATGGCTTGCCAAACCAGATATTTCTTTGCGAACTTTGACAGTTTCGTGTGCCTGAAAATATCTGCCCATTTCCCCTTCCTTTGCCGTATAAAACTCCCCTGTCCCGGAAGCTGCTTGTAGTCGGCTTTGACGTAGGTTTCGTCGTCCATTACCACGCAGTCAAACTTCGTCAGCATCGTCGTGCACAGCCTCCGGGATCGCGCCTTGGCCGTCGTATTTTGTTTATCATCACGATTTGGAGTCACTACCTTCTTGTCAGTCGATAGTCCGGCTCGTTTTGGCTCGATGCACGGTTGTAGACGATACACCAACTATTGCGGTATCTCGGAGAGATGGAGTTAGGGTTTCGCTTGAAACCCGGCAACTCTCTTTGTCGTCTCAGCGGCTTCCGGTTTTCGATTTCCCCCGATCCAGACTTCCTGGCTGTCGACAAACGTTCCCCAAACACTTTAATTACATTTGTAACGGTTGATTCGGCAACTTGTAGCTGATTTGCCAACTTTGCGTGCGAGTAACTCAGTTTTCACGATGCGCGAGCAAAATTTTGATACGCTGCTCTTCTTGCTTGGACGGCATTTTGACAACTGAAGAGTGAATTCCAAAATCAAAATGGGAGCAACATTCTAGACACACACCTTCAAAATGAGGGGTGTTCAGGTTTTTTAAATGCAAAATTGAAAGAAATACGTCAAGTTGATATGGACCAAATTTTGACCGTATCGCCCTTTAATGCTTTGACAAATCTACCATAAAACCTTAATAAAACAAATCCACATTTGAATTATTACTTGGGATGGCATCCATTCGTTTGCAATCCAATTTTTTCCTCATACATTGATGTGCCCATCCGCTACGTACGTCCGTTGCGGCAGTTTGTCCAGGCATAGATCTTTCATTGATATCTAGATTCTAACATTGAAAATTGATTTTCATATCAATGCTCTAATATATAGTTCCTCTTCTCGGTATTGCATGACAAAAGTCTCGTATGTTGTATGAAACATTCATACTGCTTTTTATCTGGTGAAATGCTATCATTACACCTTTAGTATAATACATGAAATGGATTTCACTGGTACGAACCAACCAATCGCTGTCTTCGCTTCGTACTCATGCATGTTGCGCGGTCTTGTTGCTGCTGAGATAATTAGAATAATTTATTTATTCCAAAATAATAATTAAAACGTTGTCGAGAGCTATAACTTCATACTTATTAATCAAAAAACTCTCAAGAGTTACTATGGCCTAATGAGATCAACCGCGGATTCAATAACTGCTCTTTCCAAAAATACAGGATTGAATCCCATGCCATGGGTTTTGATTTTCGTTACTTTTATTTCGAGTTGATATAGTAGATATGTCAGTCATATATGCAACCATCAGAGAGACGTTTCTTTTTAATTTATTAGAAAATTTTACAAACAATTCTTTAGTGTTGTTCTGTGCCGACAAATCACTTCATTCTTTTGACAGTTGCTGTAACTACGAAGCTTCATACTAATCAGTTTCATTGCAGAAAACAATGACTTGCGAATCTTGTCATACCATTGATTTCGCAATATAAATTAAAATCAATGTTCAGTGTAATCCATTCCTGTTCGACTGTTTCAGAAAGTGTCATATTCTTCGGTGAACGCATATATTTGCCAAATAAAAATTCAGAAGGGGTTCAATGCTACGTTGCAAACAATTGTTTCAAAATAATTTCACATTTCACCTATATGAAGGAACCTATGATCAGGGCTATTGATTTATAGCTTGGCATTGGTATAACAATGCTATGAATTCTCTGCAACTGTGCATTACCATTTGGTTCAGCTGTGGTAATCAGTAGATGTTCAGTATCTTATTTAGCACAGATGTTTTCAAACGTTTTAAAAGTGAATGTTGTGCATCGATAGGTGGTCGTTCCTACCACAAAAACGATCAACGAGTTCCTACATTGTGTATAATTTAGTCAATCAATTTAACTTTACACCCCAAGTGCAAGGACACTTTCTTCTCAGGATATCTTCAGTACCGAAGGCGTACAACCTGAATAAAGTGTACTACCGTATTAGGCTTTGCTCTTCAGGTCCCTGAGGTTCTAGTAGCCATTTGCTGGGCAAGTTAAATCTTCTTTGGAGATTGCAGAATCTTACCATGATGGTGAGATTCGGCCTGAATCTCGAACAGATTTAACTCTTCAGCAAAGGGGCTACTAGAGCCTCCGGGGATCTGAAGGCAAACCCACATGCGGTAGTACACTTTATCTCGGTAATGATTGTACCGCCCTGGGACAACGCTTTAGGTCAAACATTGAAGACCACTTCAGCACTAGGTCATGTTGACAATAGGTAAAACAAAAAAAAGGGTTATGCAATAGATCTAAATACTGATTGCAGGATAAAAATACCGGAAGAAAAAAAACTACAATATAGTGTTTTACAAAGTTGTTTGCAATATCAAAATACAAAACTATCTAGAACATACCTTATCAGCGGGACGAGTTATTGAACTTACGACTATTTTTGAAGGCTGTACCACACTTAGGAGCATTTATGCATCTTATAGTGGCTCAATAAAGATTTCAGCTGATGGTTAGTTCATCCGTCCACGGCCGCCCTCTAGAGAATTATGCTTAAAACAAATATCGATGGTTTTGCTAAATATCCTGATTCAAACAGTATAAAAATATTACATTGTCATGGTAACCACACTTTCAAACTCATTATTTTCAGTTTAATTTTGCATTTTGTTTATGTCAATATCTATATTTATTTCATGTTATTTTAATTAAACTGATAATTATTTCAATAAAGTACTCGATCTCTCGTACCTCAAATAATAGTCCTATGTCCGATGCAAAAAATAGTTCGCAACAAAGCATCGACAAAACCGTCCACAGCCGATGCTCGAAGCTCACTCTTAAAATTCAAAAGTTCTCAGTTTTCCCGAAAAAAAACAGCTCTTTGGGTATTTTTGTCACTTTTTCCAGTATGAGATTCGAATTCGTGACTTTGGCGTGAGAAGTATGGATGCTGACCCCAACGCCAGGGTTGCTCCCGTGAATAATCAATATTAAAATAATTATATTATTTTCTGGTTCCCAAAAAATAATACGTAAAATAACAACTAGAAGATTATTCATTCCATGCAACAAATCAATGCCAACTTCCGTCCTGACAGTTCCGCCTTCCGCTTTTGTACATCAACAAATGCTAAAATTATCGACTTCGTAAATAGTTTGGACAAATTCGACAAATTAAATGATTAAAAATGATTAAATTTGCAAAAACCTGGGTTTTTGGAGCTTATGTTTTTGGCTAAAATATGAACACTCAATCGTGAACAAGAATCAACAATTTAAATTCAAGAATAATTAAATAGAATACATTAAATTCAAAATAATGCAAATGTTTTAGTCAGATTAAATGTTTTCTTTTCGTCGACCAAATTTCTTTTTCATTCAGAACTTTTTTTTCCTACGATGCTCCGTACTTTAGTAATGAATTTTTGAAATAGCTTAAGTTAGGAGCACCTTTTCACAAATAAGTTGTCATTTTCCGGGAAACTGGCAACCCTGATTTTAAATTTGATTTTTTTTTCAACCTGTACGATTATAAATAAAAACTTCCAAACTGCAAACTAGTTTGCTATTTTCAGGTGATCTATAACCTAGGAAATTTTCTCAGTGCAAAATATTCACTATAAAAAATCATGAAAAACAATAGTCAAGATTGTTTTTTTCTCTCAGAAAACTGACCTGAAATATTGAAGCAATAAATTTTGGAGTTCGAGGAAACGAAAAAAAATTGAGGGATATCACGGACATTATCATCTTCCATGTCAGCATCAAAGCTGTACAGTTTTAACTTATGACGCTTCTTTTAGCCAAAGGAATCCACTTCCATACATTCCGCAGGACTTAATCTCGCAAATGATGTTGTCTTTTGCATCTCACCGCTCCGGACACCTTCAAATCACATCCAGTTCATCACACCCCACCGACCATTTCACTTCCAATCTGTTCAGAATAAGAAATTAGCTTCCTTCAAGCATTTCTCCGCCAAGTATCAGTACCGCTTGCGGACTTCCTCCCGTGCCGTGCTTTAAGTTTAACGCAAGTGCTAACATCTATTTACCAGCTAATCGCCGTCGCCCCTTTGGGCGGACAAGCAACGCCGCGCTGCAATCCGAAGAGGCCGTCTGTCGTCGTCCATCATGTCAAACACTGCATTTCTCAATACCTCCGTGGCACACATGTTTGCATATTGGCTCTCTGCGATGCAGGTTCACATTCACCACCGCTGCTGCAAGTCAACCATAAATAAATCTCGGTGGCATCTCGGGCCTCGCGTTGCCGACTTGCATATGCACGTTACGCACTTTTCGTCCCTTCGTCGAGGCCGAGCCGGGTGGTAGAAGGGACCACCATTAGCATCCCCAAAGACGGACAAGACCCCTGAGCCCCAGAGCACGCGTGCCCGTCGTTGATCGGCCTCCCTGTTGGACAGGCAAGTACCGCGTTGATCGGTTCGCGTTGAAGGCGGTCTCGGCACATCAAACGCAACGCAAAACGCCGTAATTAATGTGATACTAATATTTAATTTATTTACACGATATGTTAATAACTTATGCCGCTTGGAAGATCGAGTGCCACCATAATCGTCGCCTGTGGACGGGAATAGAGATTGCAATTCTTCAGGTCTAGTGGGAAGGTACTTAGATTTTGTCTTCATTTCCCGTCACCGACGTAGTCTTTTAAGCAGTGCTAATAAATTGTCGATAAAAGTCATAAATATGGATCCGAAGGCACCCAAAGTGAAACGGAATAGCATGATCTGCAGAATAATTACGATCCATTGATCAGGTTGACTCATTCACTGACCACCGGTGAATCCAAGGTTTCTTCCGAAGCGCTTCGACTCTACAAGTATGACAGATGAAGCATTTAAACGTGCGACCATGGTAACTTCCTGTCCTCCACCCAATCACCGGAACGTAACGATATCATCGCGTTATTTGATAGGTTCTATTAGACTCTACCGGTTGAGTTGGTAGAGCTTTTCCAGCCCTAAGTAGATGATTTGTTTATGTTCACCTCAACGATGGCGATCAATTTCAATTGCGCGCGGGGTGAGTGAGAGGGCAGCATAATGGCACACAGTCGCTCGTCGGTAGGGATTGCAAGGCCTCGAAATGGACCACTGCCCGTTCGGCGGGTGTTGCTTTGCACTTCCCATCGGAGGTTATCCACCGATGTCAAGGAGGGGAAGGTTCGGTCGGATCGCAGCACTGACTAGGAAAATGAGCTCATTAATTTTGGAATAATTAGCCAATCGTGGCTTAGTCTGACTAATGAGTGTAATTCGGTTACATGGGTGAATCGAATGGCGACAAATTGTTTACAGATTTGAGCATGAGCATGAGCATGAGCATGATTGACCGCCCGAGGATGCTACTCCGTTATTGCCAGATCAGCTGTTATTACACAAAGAACCAAAAGATGATGCTTGGGACTAGCATACATCTTCAATGTGTAAAAACTGGTGATCTTAAACTAAGGCAATACCGGCGCCGGCCTCGCCCGAATGCAGGTCAAATAGGGAATGGGTAGGAATATGTTGACGTGATACTCGCTTTGTGGGAAGCCGAGAACACCTCTGCACTTCCACGAGAAATCACTGGGATGTTGGATAAAATGGTTGGGTTTGCAGCCGGATCCGTTTTGGTAAACGGTGTGCTGAATTCAACTGACGTCGGCAGCGAATATGATATTTAACTATGTTCCCGATTTATTCTCTGTACAGAGATGCACATTAAAGCTATTCAAATTTTGGCACCGATTTAAACCAACAGTAATGATGCTGTTGGGGCCACTCACAAGTGTGGGTGGTTTATTTCAATGGAACACAAAAGTATTTTAGAACACCGAGTTTGAGGACCGATTTAAACCAACAGTAGGGATGCTGTTGGGGCCACTCACAAGTGTGGGTGGTTTATTTCAGCAGAATACAAAAGTATTTTAGAACACCGAGTTTGAGGACCGATTTAAACCATCAGTAGGGATGCTGTTGGGACCACTCACAAGTGTGGGTGGTTGATTTCAATGGAATACAAGAATTCATTAAGAACATCGAGTTTGAAGACCGATTTAAACCAACAGTAGGGATGCTGTTGGGACCACTCACAAGTGTGGGTGGTTGATTTCAGCAGACTACAAAAGTATTTTAAATCACCGATTTTGAGGACCGATTTAAACCAACAGTAGGGATGCTGTTGGGGCCACTCACAAGTGTGGGTGGTTTATTTCAGCAGAATACAAAAGTATTTTAAAACACCGAGTTTGAAGACCGATTTAAACCAACAGTAGGGATGCTGTTGGGACCACTCACAAGTGTGGGTGGTTGATTTCAATGGAATACAAGAATACATTAAGAACATCGAGTTTGAGAACCGATTTAAACCAACAGTAGGAATGCTGTTGGGGCCACTCACAAGTGTGGGTGGTTAATTTCAGCAGACTACAAAAGTATTTTAAATCACCGATTTTGAGGACCGATTTAAACCAACAGTAGGGATGCTGTTGGGGCCACTCACAAGTGTGGGTGGTTTATTTCAGCAGAATACAAATGTATTTTAAAACACTGAGTTTGAAGACCGATTTAAACCAACAGTAGGGATGCTGTTGGGACCACTCACAAGTGTGGGTGGCTTATTTCATTGGAATACAATACGCTAAGAACATCGAGTTTGAGGCCCGATTTAAACCAACAGTAATGATGCTGTTGGGGCCACTCACAAGTGTGGGTGATTTATTTCATTGGTATACAAGAATACGTTAAGAACATAGAGTTTTAGGACCGATTTAAACCAACAGTAGGAATGCTGTTGGGGCCACTCACAAGTGTGGGTGGTTTTTCTCAATGGAATACAAAAATACGTTAAGAATACGAGTTTGAGGACCGATTTAAACCAACAGTAGGGATGCTGTTGGGGCCACTCACAAGTGTGGGTGATTTATTTCAATGGAATACAAGTATACGTTAAGAACATCGAGTTGGAGGACCGATATAAACCAACAGTATGGATGTTGTTGGGGCTACTCACAAGTGTGGGTGGTTTATTTCAGCAGAATACAAAAGTATTTTTAAAACACCGAGTTTGAAGACCGATTTAAACCAACAGTAAGGATGCTGTTGGGGCCACTCACAAATGTGGGTGGTTTATTTCAATAGACCACAGAAATACGTCAAAATTCTGAGTTTGAAGACCGATCTCTCATCCAGCCTTAACCTTGTCTGGCACAATGCAGACCCCCATCCCCCTCTGGTATTGAACGTATGCATGCAATTTACGTAACATAACACAACACATGCAGCAACAAAACACATCTGAAATCCACTGGTCTGTCACTGAGAAACATAATGATCACTTAACATGTTTCAACATCCAAAAAGACATAAAAAAGCCGAAAAAAAACGTCAATCCAATCAACAATTACAAAACCTCAATAAACAGATACCTGACTACTTTCGCGAATCAACAGACCACTCCACAAGACATGTTCCGAAAATTCCTTCCTATGTCGCTCCAAAAAATAGCATCTTGAGCAATGTAAGTGTCCGGCCTGATGACCTCCGAAACAAATGAAACATTCAATCACAACATCTCCCAACAAAAACATCCAGACACAATCCTATACTACTTAGAGGCGGAATGGATATTATTCCTGGACTAGTAGATGAAGTTCAGAAGGAGAGACGAGGAGAACTCCTCGACCTCTCATATGTGACACATGTAATGAAATGTTGTTAGGGATAGGGTTATCCCTGTTGAACAACGAACACAGATGATACGCAGTGCACAAGCATCCGGGATTTCCCGAAAAATAATATTAATAGAAACAAAGCTTCATGTGATCAGAAAACTATTTAATATTTGGAATAAAATGGGAAATAATAGGGAACATATTAAAAAAGAAAAGTATTAGAGTTGACATGACAATTGGACCATAAAAAATATAAAAATATAAAATAGGGTAGGTAACGACCCAAGCACCCCGAGACCCCACTCCAAGCACGGGGCCAACGCCCATCCCCTGCAGCATGGTGCTCCATCTAGTGAAGCACCACACTGCAAAAAACGAGCGATGTAGGCCAACGTCAACCCCGTGCCCGGAACAGGGCCTCGGGGCGCTCAAGTCGTTACCCACCCTATATGATAATAAAAGATCTTATTTTAAAAATAGAAATCAATCAAACCCCAACAAACATATGCACTATCTACAAGGGCAAACATTGAAAATGATAAAAATGACAGTGGTCATTAGCAAACGTGAACTCGCCACCAACCAGGAATAACGCACACACCTCACAACGCGGGCTAGGGGAGTCAAAATCCACAAAAATGCAAAAATGTGCAGCTGAAAATGAAAATATTACCAAACAGAGGAAACGTAAACGAATATATTTATAAATTATGCCTAGATCAACATGAAAGTACTGAAATTTGTTTCAGACAGCGAACGGTGCACAGGTTTGCGTGGGCAAAACGTCAAAATGCTCCACAGAGAACATGACAAATTAACAAGAGAAGGGGCATTAAATAGGGAATGATTGAGAGTAGTTGTTAAATTAAGGGTAAACCTCGGGTAAACCTTCGGGAAGAAATTGTTTCATATGCCTCTCTCCCTTTCCGACGCAAATCCCTGCACAGTCACTTCTTCAACTCACCATTGAAGGATTATATTATCGTCGAAGCCGAAAACTAGAAAACCCCACCAGCGCCAGTCGATTCCACTCTTGTTTCGTATGTTTGCACTGTGGCGCATCAAGCTCGCTGTGCAGTGCATCTGATGTGCTACAAGCTCCCCACATGGAATACCCTGCCACCATATTGAAAATCAGTTAGATATATTTGCGTTAGTGACTTTTTCCGGTTCCGAGCTGCAACGAGAATACATACAGATCGAACAGCAAAAACGAACGAAAGCAAAAAACCCAGAGTAGTAGAAGAGAAAGAGACAGACAGAAAAAATACGCAATCGCCGCTCGTCTGGATTTCTCCACGGAAGCAGCGCCTCCGCTCCCATGAACCGTTTATGTTTGCCAATATTTCTTTGTACTAATGTATGTTTGAATGGAGCAATAATATTTAAAACGCTATACTTAGCTGAATGTTTGATCCCGTATCCAATTGCAGAAATGTGAGCAAATCACAAGGCATAGGTTTTTTCACATTAGGTAGAACCTTATTTCTTTTTAAGTACTAACACATATATGGAAAATATGACTGACAAAATCTTTTTCACTGCGATCAGAACAATATATCTCTTTGTGTGTCGTATTTTTTTCCACAGAGACTCTTTGTTTTAAAACCATCAAGTTCAAAGCTATCGAATACATTCCATCCAAATTGGCTCCGATACAACCGCAAGCTAGCAACACAGGTAACGTTCAATCGGCTACAAATTGTTTACAGATTTATGCCGAGAAAATGGAAAAATATGAACATAGATGTTGCGGAGGAAAGAATACAGGAGGTTGTGAAAATGTCATATATATCAATTGATAATCGTTTAATTTAAGATCATTTAATCGATTAACTAGAGAGAACAAAATCTGTAAGGCCTTTTAGTTCAGGGAAGGTCCATTAATTATGTAACGAAGGAAGGGGGGGGGGGTTTGGAAAATCATTACGATCTAAGTTTTGAAGATCCATTCAAAAAAAAAGTGACCATGGTCTAAAAAAACACTTTTTGTGCGACATAATAAATGGATGTTCTATTACTTATGAGAATCAAAACTCTTTTTTTTACATTTAAAACTTATTGCTGAATATCAAATTTTTGACCAGCAAAGGAGAAAAGCTGATTTGAACGGGTTAAAACTGTAAAGATGTAAGCTATTGCAATCACAGCAATCTATTAACATGCGCTCCTATAAAATATCATGTTAATTAAAAGGGAGTTATTACGAAAGTCGAAGTGACGTTTGTCACTTGGTGATGTGAGAAAAGTCAGCTGCAGTGACGTGACTCTCCATTTGATTTACCCAGAAAAGTCACGTAACTGGAGGTGACTTCTCTCCACATCCTGATGACAAACGTCAATTCGACTTTCGAATAACTCCCTGTAAATCTTCTTGGATGCACATATAAAGAGTGGCCCGTTAGAGAGAAACTTGCATCTGTCTTAAAAGAACAAGACCATAAATATTAAAAATGATAACTCACATGAAATGACGCAGATATAAGTTGAGGAACACAAAATGATATTTTCAGTATGCAACTACTAATTATGCAAAAACAAATCCTTCATGATTCCCATTTCGATTTTAAGAATCAAGTTCTTGTTACAATCAGAAAATTTCAAAATTCAATAATCAAATCAGTAACACAATAGGTTTTTGAATGCATTACATTGTAGTGATGAAAATTAGCACAATCTAATCTTGAAGAATTAATTTTGTTCAAACTTCTCGAAATGCGAGATCTCCTTCAAAAGTCATCGCCAAAATAAGAACATTTAAATTAAATTAGTTCAAAACCTCTTTCGTTGGATATGCCAACAAATATTTTAAGGATGCTTGAAGTTGTCGTCATGTTTAGATTGATGGATGTTATAATCAAATGAACTCCGAGTGTTACGCTGTGTTTTTATATTGCAAGTCTACATCTTTAATTTGCAAGCATTACATGAATGCGTTATGAGTTTCAATCTGTTGAACATTTTATTTAACACTCAATTCAACAAATTAAAACTATCACAGAAGAGAACAAATTTTAACCTAGACCTTGTCCAGAGACGCGTAAAACCGAATGCATTTAAAATAGGTTTGATGTTGTTATTATATGCAAAGACTACGATCATATGTATACATGTAAGGCTATCAAACCCCACTATTCAGTGGGAAATGTTATCAACAGGAACTTGAAATTCCACTCTCCCCATCTAAACAGCAGCAATCGAGTGCCCTGATGATCTTTTTCTCTACCCTTCGTCTTTTTTCTTGGCGTTTTAAAGATTATTGCTCTCAACTTAGTGTTCTAAATGCACTTTCACAGTTATTAATTGACAGCTTTCGATGTCAGGTACCATTTTGCATTAGTATGGTTGTGTTACAAATACAATCATACCTATGCCCAGATAGTCAAGAAATTTTCCTAACAAAAAATTTCTAGACCAAACCAGGAATCGTACCAAGCAACCTCCAGCCTGGTGATGCTTTGAGCTATGCCTTTACCAACTAAGTAAAAACTTGGTTTCGGTTTCAGATGATGGATTCTTTTGAACTTTTGACTGTAGCTCAGGTGTTACTTCAATTTTGAACTGTGTTGAATTAAGATACAGTACTGATCAGAAATATAGGCTGTTTGAAATATGCACCTGTTTTCCATAAAGTTTGAAGTGATGAAACTACATGAATTCGGGGTTGTTTATATTCATGTGGCTCATCTAGACACAAACCGAAGGAACAAAATCATTGTATAGTGATTTATAATGTTTTCATTATTGAATGGTTGATACATCATATACGAACATCACTTAAGTGTTTCGAGGCAGTTTTACTTTAGTTTAATTTGTGAAATGTTGTATTAAGTAAACCAAATACAGCTAGCAATGCCTGAATTCATAAAGTTAAAAAAAAACCGTACAAAAACTGCATTTAGTATTAAATCCATCGAATGGGACGAAGTTGCATCCATGTATAGACCCAATTTGGTACTTATAGACCGACATTAAATCCATAATCCTCGAAAGTTTCTGACTTTATAAATAAAAGTTGTGTCACTTTTCGTGGTAGATACTACCAAACCAAAACATTATGAGTTATAGTAAAAAATGTAATCGATGGTTGCATAATAGGCTGAGTCAAGGGACACATACCCTTAATGTTCAATTCTTGCTTCAGGATGTTGCATTGTGATTCTTCAAATTAAAAGCCGTCAAAATCAACCAGTGGTAAACACGGTGAGGTTGAACTCGGCATTAAAGATTGAAGGTGATTTATCGCGATAGTTGAAACAATCCAGAAGGAACCATTATAGGTTGGCTTCTGTTACCACCAACCAAGGATTCAATCAAATGCAGCAAAATATACTCATCTACAGAGTAGAAGCAGTGATTCAGTGATTCCTACATCTTTTGAGCTGCTGCTACTGGTGAATGAACAGGACACTCATCTCGAGTGAAAGCCAGTCTTTTCCGGATAACTATTTGGAACTGTTAACGTGAGCTATTTTCAAATTTTCGTTGTCTTGTAGAGCTACCCATTTGCTTCTACGTTCACACTTTTTGCTTCATTTTCAAGCACATTATTAGCTACTTTTTCGTGAAAACATGTGGCTCTATTCGCACTGCATCTTTGAAGTCCACCTTTAAACAGTTAGAACAAGAACAAAAAACCATTTTTGAAAAAAAATTCAAGTGGAAGTTTTTACTCAAATCAATCGAAATTTTTATGCAATTATGAGAATACACTCAGTAGTATTCAAAAATATTTTCAACTTTTTTCAACAAATGGCCGCCATTTTGTTGAAAAAAAGTTGAAAAAAATATTTTTGAATACTACTGAGTGTATTCTCATAATTGCATAACAATCTCGTTGAAAAAAGTCGTTGTATTTTGCTTGCGTCCGGGTCTCTTGCTCGCAGTTTTGATATGAAACCTGCGAACCCAAAAATTACATTAATTACATTTACATTTAGTATATTTTTCCTTTTTTTTCTTTATTTTAGTGCCTTCCAGTCTTTGGCGGGTTTGGCACTTCTCTTACATTTAGTAGATGAATTATAAAAAACAAGTAACAAGAAAAAAAAAATCCACAATTTTTCCGCAATTTTATAACATTTTTCCGTATTTAATAATAAAATATTACAAAAAATTTTAATTCATCTAGAAGGTAATACTATAACAAAATTCTAAAAGTTTCAGCTTACTCGAATAATTCGTTAACGAGTTATCACTGGCATAAACTCCGAAAATTCTGTTTTGAGAAAACCGCGTTTCTTTTTAACTGCTGTGCGCAAAGACGTCTTAGAAAAACGATGAAAAGAAACACTTGGAGTTCGAATTTCGAAGAAAGGGTTGCTCTAGAGCCTATTCTTCGGGAAATTTACTAATTTTTTATGCAATAGAAAAAAAATGATTTTTTTGGTCATTTTAACTGTATATCCCCCCTTAAACATCCCTCAAAAGGTAGTGTTCAGGTGAATTATTTTTCGATTTTTGTTCTTAATTCTCAACGAAGGATTTTCAATGCGATAGCGGAAATCCACCAAATGCAAAGTTTTAGAAATATTTGAGAATATCAATTCAGTATCATAGGCTGCATTTTCTGATGAACCATTTTAAGCACTACGGATTTCTACATTTTCATCTGAATTTTCTACAGAGCATTAGATCTATTCGTCGTCTTCCACGAAATGAATAAGTTTTTTCTAGTTACAATCGTGCTGCTAACACATTCATGGAAGTTTTTTTTTAAGGATGTGTCTATACTACTGTTTAAATGATAAGTGATATTCTCGACTCCCTCTCGAAGATCATGATTGTCACCTTGTCGTAGGTGAGAGGGCTAATCCCATGCAAAAGGCCAGCATGGGAGACCAAGAAGCATGATCAGCACTGATAGTGTCACACTCTACTTTCTTTTAGTTGCCACGTCGTAGTACGATTATTTCAATGCACTGAAAAAGGTGTGATTCTGGTGGGTTAAGTCGCAATTCACTCTTAGACGAAGCTACAAACAATCTACAAATACCTGATATCAAATAACTTTGGGAAATCGACAAAAACTGTCCTTTTCATTTGTTTGACAGTTTTTTCAATGTTGCTTATTCTGTAATTGTCATTGATTAAACATCAAATATACCGAATCCTAGAGAGTTTGAGCTGCTAAGTGGAATACCTGTAATTAGAACATCTAGACAGAAAAATTAGTATTTTTCCAGTATGTTTCCAGATTACCTTTGCTTATCTTGACACTGAACACTGAAGAAGTCGAGACAGTGAAGAAGTCTGCACATTGTTGACGAAATACGCGTATCTCTCAAGATAAACAAAGGTAGTTGGAATTAAATGGAAAATACTAATTTTTCTTCTAATTTCTAGTTACAGGTATTCCAGTCAACAGCTCAAACCTCTTAGGATTCATCAAATATACCTTAACAGTTGGTATCATTAATAACCTCATTGTTCGCTTCATTATCGAAATGGGTGAGTGTTTTGATCATGATTGTGAGCAACTAATAATATGTCCTGATGTTTCAGATGCAAACAATTCAAATATTTATTATAATTTAAATGTGGGGTCTATTCGACAGCTGTGATCAAAGCACAAACTTTAACAACATATTATTTAGCTAGGAACCAGATCTTTCGAATTAAACAGTGTAACAGATGCTGACCAAGAACTAAGGGCTGAGGTTTTATGAAAAGAGTAGGTCGCGGAGGGTCAGCTTAAGGAGTAGCCTTGAGGTCATAGAACAATTCTTCTCTATATCGGTTAGCTTTGCTTTAATAGTCTCTTGAATGAAAGTCATCCCTCTCGTGCTATAAACATGCATGTAAGATCAGGAAATTGACCAGTAGTGAAAGTATCACAAATTCTAATCATTTTTTCATTGTCACGTCGTAGAACGTTTATATAAAGGCACTTACATAAGGTGTGATCCAGGCGGGTCATGCCGCAATTCACTCTTAGACTTCTTGCTTTCAATTGAAGGGAAAAGACTTAATGGAATGAATAACTAAAACACCTGGATTACTCATTTTCTAATAACTGAATGTAATTGTACTGTTTCGAAAGGGGTGCATGTTATGATCAGGGTATCAGACCGATGATGACATGCATGTATATTTGAGATAGGATGTGGAGGGCCCTCTTAGGAAACTCAATAGAATCAATAGAATAAACCTATCCAGGTGACTTTTATCTGTAGCAGTGGTAGATGAGTCATAAACAATAGCATACGGTCGTTGTTTTTGTAGTACCTCCTTATTTGTAAAGTTCAAAAACGGCAAATCGGTTGTAATCGGTTGTAATGCGAGGCGATGAGATTTTATCCTTCAAACCACATATCTAAATAAGTAGTTAAGGATAAACAAATAAAAAATAAACCCCTAGTAGAGTTAGAGAGTTCTTTTCAAAGTTCCAAATTAGTTCTTATATCAAATATATTTAAATTTGGAATAGCAACTAAATCACAAGCTGTAGAGTAGCTTGTATTTTAGGTTTTAGCCAAGCAATAATTATAATTTTTCTTTCATGTTAAGTTTAGAGTTATTCAAAATGTTTAGTCATTAAAAAACAAAAAGTCGTTGTGAGAATATCTACTATAATCTCCATACACCAAATTCTAAAGTCTTCTTTTCTTCACCTTTTCATACTTATCTTGGCCTGCATGCAGTTTTGCAATGATGGTTGCATGGACGCGAGCAGTTTTGAGATTCACGCAGCTGCTCAGCTAGCATCCCACGCGGCTTAGATAGTACGTATATGGCTGCACATTATTCAGGTTAGCTACTGAGAAAAGAATATATAGGGTTGCAAGGGGATGTCGAATACATGAGACTTGGGGTTATAAATAAATGCAATTTAATCCAGGAATCAAATAGAATTACAGTAGCTATCAAACACAATAACATACTTGAATCACGTACACAATATTATGAATAAGGCATGACACAGATATACACAGTACACTGACGAAATATCAAAATGGACAAGAACATACACAATACATAAAAGTGAAAAAATAAAGTGCTGGAGAATTCAAAACAAATGTCAAGAACTCGTGAAACTAGAAGCAAAATCTCATCTTGAAACGGGAGAGCAAGCTCTGAACTATAGTAATTTCAAGCAAAACTGGTATTTTGGAAGATATCGTTGACAATTAATCACAAGGTAAAAGATTATATTTACAAAATACTGATCTCGAGCCTAACATAACAACAATTCAAACCCCCCCCCCATGCCTCTTCCCCCCAAATTCCAATGGGTAGTGATGCAATATCATAAACTGTAATTAGAACTACCAATATTTAGACGTTTATCCCTCTGCTTACTGCTGATCTATCGGAATATACCTTCAGAAACGAGCATAAGACTCACAAATTTTCATTGTCATGGAATAAAATTCCCAATTGCAGGGACTTATTAAAAGCATCCGGATTGCTTTCCGATCCAAAAAATGTTTTCTTCAGCTCCGCAATCTGTACATAAACTAAAAAAATAGTACGTGTGCGAGTCTGTGCACGCGTACGAAGGCGAAATGAAAAAGGCCAGATCACGATTTGCTGCAAACGTCAATTTCCCCAACCCGCTCCTTCGTTTTACCCATCCGTTCTCGAAAACAATGAACCAAAACAAGTTGATTGCTATGATCACAAACTCGTCTACTAGCAGGTTAATAAAATAAACATTCACGGAGCGAACGAATCAGAATAAATAGTATGACGTAGCACTTTGCGAGCTTTTGTGTAGCGTGCGCAAGGAGTGCAGTGGTATTAGTGTCATGTGCGACTTCTGCTCATTTCACTAATATTGTTGTGGCTACTGGGCCAGACCTTATATAGACGTCATTGAGAGGAAACAAGAACTCTCTCAAAAGCAACAGTGATGCCATAGCTGCCGCTCAACAGCGAAGCATTATTTATCGTCGAGTACTATTGGAATTTAATTCAATGCTCAACATTACATTTTGGCAACAAGCCTAGATGTGAGCAATACACAAAGGCAAAATTTGAGCGAACTTCTGCAGCAGGGATGGCATATTCACAGACATGTCTGTAAATTTGCAGACTTTTCATTTTTATTGCAGACGTTTTCAACGACGCAGACACTTAGCAGACATTATATTTATGTTGCAGACTTTTACAGACATTTGAACTATTTTTAAAATTTCAAATAGAGGTATTCTATGAAGTTCGGATTTAAAACGTACGCAGTACGCAGTATAGTAGATACGGTAAGAAGCTTTATTGAAATGTTTTAAAATATCGTAGGTATCATTAAAGTAGAAATCCTTGAAGAAACGGTGGGGCCACTTGGAGACACAATGGCCCGAGATGGGCATTGTATAGGCCCTTTCCGAGGGTAACATGGAGTCCCTACTTATGGTAGTGTTCAATCCCACGTGCGTTCAAACCCATGCGAAAAATTACTGTCAAAGCGTTGGTAATATTGGTCCTTATCAGAGCTTCGGGAAGAAGTGGAGGGGCGAGGACTTCTCTGAAGTTTGGAATTTTCAGAGGTTTTGAAGTTCTTCCCAGCACCAAGATTCAACTTCCCAGAAATTCAGAAAAGCTTCCAAACTTCAGACGGGAGTTAAACCAAGAAGGGCACTACCTATAATTTCTCAAAAATCTGGAAAAAAAAAATGCTCAGGACGATGCGCCATAGAAGTTTAGGAAAGAACTTCTCTCAAGTTCGAAAATACCTTCCCAGAAGTTTTGGATGAAACTTCTCGAAATGTTAGTTGGAACTTCCTGGAAGTGCTTGACAGCTTTTCGAAAGCTTCAGAATAAGGATTTCCAAAATTCTGTAGGGAGAAAAGAATGAAACTTTCCAGAAGCATGAGAAGAACTTTTTCTAATTTGAGCAAATTTCCGAATTCGGTTTCGATCAAAACTTCCAAAGTTCTGGAGAAAACTACCTAAATCATTGGAGACTTCTAGAAGTCCAGGAAGAAACTTCAAGAACAAATTTAAGGGAATTTTCCTAGAAATTCGGAGACGGCTTTCCCAAAGTTTCAATAAAAATGTTCCCTGCAGTTCAGGATGGAACTATCAGAAGTTTGGAAAGAATAAGCTCAAAAAAAACTTCCTCGAATTTCGGAAAACTTACCAGAGAAAACTTACCTGTAGGATCAAGGAGGAATTTTTCAGTGAATTCAGTATAGAACTCCTCAGATGTTTACACGAAGACTTCTCAGAAGTTCCGAAGAGACCAAAAGTTTAGTTGGAACTACCCAGAAGTGCTAGCTAGCTTCCCTAGGTGTTCAGAATCGAACATTCCAGCATTTCAGAATGAGAACTTCTCAGTTCAAGAAATCTCAGAAGTTCAGGTAGAAACTTTCCAGAAGTATAAGGAGAACTTTCTCGTAGTTCTAGCAGGAATTTATCAGAAATTCAGGAACAAACTTTCCCGAAGTTCAAAAGAATACTCTCCTGAAGTTCAGAAGAGAACATATCGGATGTTGAGAAAATAAGTTTTTAGAAGTTCTGGAAGAAACTCCTTACAAATTTAAGAAGATTTTCCAAGAAATTCTGGAAATTTGGGAAATTGGGAATTTGGGAATTCTTTCCAAAGTTTTGCAGAAATTTTCCTTGTAGTTCAGGATAGGACTAATTAGAAGTTTAGAAAGTAACTATGTTCAGGAAAAAACTTACCAAATGTTTCTGGAAGCAAGGTCGGGTTCTTAAATGTGAATTTCGAAGAAAATAAGTCACTCCGCCAAGAACTTCTTGATGAATTTTATGTGAAGTCCAGTAGGAAACTTCCCAGAATTTTGGCAAAGAGCCTTGCAGAAGATCAGGAGAGAGTTTCCCTGAAATTATAGAGTTGATCACTGACTAACCGAAGAAGCAGTCTATACAAAAATCATTCATATGACCAAAATGGTATTCATCACTCATGACACCATATTCAAATATGGTTCACACAATCTGCCCAACCGTTCGCATCATACTATGAGGATACACACTCATGCAGGAATTATAATTCCTTACTTTGCATCTCACCTCGTTTGGACGATTTAATCAGAAAGAAAATGTATCTCAAGTTTAGCTGAGAAGTTTAAAAAAAAAATCAAGAAGTGCATCAATACATCCAAGTTTTCGAGAATGGATCCAAAGTATAAATGAATGTCTGTCTGTTTGTCTGTCTGTTTGTCTGAACCTTATAGACTCGAGCATTTAAATTCAACTTTTTAATTTATGTCACTGAAAATTGACTCTGTTGTTGATTGTAATGCAATGGTTATTGTTGAACCAAGAAGAAAGTCTGTTGAATTTATGAAATGAATACTTAATTATGATTTAAAATACAAAACTGGGAAGAAAGTTACAGGAGTAAAAAAAACCTATATAAAATTGTGTTAATTATGCGAATGTTTCAAACTTCAGTGTCACTTTGAAAATATAAAACAATAGTGTAAGGTTGCATACAATCCAAGAAATAGATACAGAAAAGTTTACATAATCAAACATGTAGCGAAAAGGACATAACTCGCTCTCTAATTACGTTATTTCATTGAATGAAGTCTAATTGTGTAGAACAGAATTTACAGACTTTTATAAACATTCCCAGACTTTTCAAATTTTTATCACAGACATTTGAAAAAAATATCTGGCATCCCTGAAACTGATGAATTTCTCGAAGATGTATTTTTAATCTTCAAAATGCATGTAATAAATTGGTAATCAATCATCATATATGTATCGAATCAATCAATCGATTTGGTCGATTGATGCTGCCGATTCTACAAAAACGTCATGCAGATGGACGATAGGTGTGTTTGTCGGATAAAGCGTTACCACCTTAACACAATCGTTCCTGAATACCCATTCAACCCTATTATTACCCAGAAACAACAACCCGACAAATCTGTCTCCTTATCGCCCAATCGAATATTTCTTCGAAATTTTGAGCACCTTGGTTTTCAAAAATAACGGGAGACCCAAGAATTGCTAACAGTTGATTGGTAGAATCAAGAGATGTATCGCCAAGTTGACATGAAGGCCGTACTACGCTCCCGTTCCGACGTGAAACGGAAGCTTTGCCGAACAACCGATTACTGATCACCTGTCCGTTTTCAAATGTACACTTTGTTTTTCAACAATGGATAGTATCTTTAATTTAATATAACGAGTCAAATTCATACCAAAAGAGTCGTTCCATGCCTGATTATAACAACACACTACCAAAGAGTCATGTTAATTTCGGTAACCTGAGATCGACATAAGCAAGCGTCCTATTGAATGAGTTGAAAGAGATGAGATAGTAATTTCAATCAACACACCTTGTGTTGAGTTGCTTATTTTTCGGGAGTCAAAATTTTACATGTAATCTTTGTTTGAGTACTCCGACTTTCGTCAACGATAAAACTACGCCTTGACTAAAATTAATAATTTCTAAACCTGTAGTGACGACGAATATACACAATCATTGTTTAATGGAACGGAATAGCTACAGTTTAAACATCAACTTAGACGTCGTTCTGGTTATCGCCTATTTCAGCACTGCGCACACACAATCACTTTTCTGTCCGATTCGAGCTGATCTCGGGATGACCTAACGTGGAAGCCGCGCGCCATAAAATAGGCAACTGCTGAATAGCAGCTTACAGCTACAGCGAGCTATCAGAGCTAGTTTCGCGATCATTGTTGTTGCTGCTTCTGGAAATGCACTCCTTTATCTCAACTTGACTCATGTGAACCTTTTTCCGCTGAACACAATAAACCGACAACATAATTACGTAGCCCTGGATGAAACTAAGTTACACTCTAGAACGCCACCATTGTGCCAGATTATCGAGGATCGAATTAGTTCTGAAGCAAGTATCAATCACAACGGTGGTTGCTCTGGTCGGAAACCGTTTCGGCTCGAAGGATCACGGTCGATCAATTTCGATTTGGCTAACAAGATGATCGCTATAACTGTCGCTTTGCTCGGAGTATTTTTAGTGTCGTTCTACGCGTATTTGAAAATAAGATTTCAATTTGCCGATAGGATACCGGCCGTGGAACCGTTGGTGCCTTTTTTCGGTAATGGCCTAGATTTTGTGCAGAAGAATTCGTATGAGATTTTCGCCAATTTGATGCGGGCTTTTCAAAGCAATAGCAATGACAGAATATTCAAGCTGAGTTTTGGACCAATTGCTGTGATATGTCCGACGCATCCGGATCTGATCCAGCAGGTGCTAAATGAAACTCACAGCATGGAAAAACCGTACGTGTATGGATTTATGCGGGTGGACAAGGGGCTCCTAACGGCAAACTGTAAGTAGGCAAATGTTTGAAAGAAATAACTGTCTTTAGTAAAAACAAGTCTTGCGTAGATAATGGATAGTTAGAGAACATTTCGGAGTGTTTTTAGAATTACGGTTTTTAAATTATTTAATCTACTGCAAGAAGTCTAAGTCTCGAGTGTGTTTATTCTCTGTAAGAAAGGTAAAAATATCCACCATTTAGGAAAAATTACAACATATCGTCAGCATTATGTTCATCACGTACGAATATGAACTCACCAGCCTTGAAAATAACAGAAAACGTAAATACGTTCAATTGATAATTTGTTCTAGGATCACGGAGTATTTACGCTGGAGCTGTCACGTTGTTACCGGGTGGTCAAAAGCTGCAGAAAGCATTCCTCCCAAGGAACATTGCTGGTTTTATCATGGTTTTATAGCATTCTTGAAGTCTAATTCATGCTCTTTAGAACCCTTATAAAACCAAAATTGTTACTTGGGCTCTCTGCTACTGGAACTGAAGTATAATCCTTAGTACAGATTCCATGACAAAACCGAAAACGACTTTATTATGACTTCACCCATGCTGAATTTGGGGAACACGACCCTTGCAAACAGAGTGCGAATTTTGCTGCTTCGACTATGTGTGGTATTTTGCTGTATGCCGTGGACATTGGCGTCACTACTGTGGGTGCCTAGGGGGCCAGGCCCTCTCCAGAATTCTGTACCCCCCCTCCCCCAGGATTTTCCCTAATACATTTCTCATTTGAAATGAAACACTTTGCTCCTTTCGGAAATAGTTTGAACGAGTAACTGTTTCTGAAGGCTTAAAGTGCACAAACCCTTTTCCCTACACTTTTCACTTACCCCACTGTACCTAAGATGAAAAGTGGGTATATCGAGAAAATCATAGTTAACTGCAATTAGATCCATGAGAATTCCGAAATATCAAGCATTATATCCACTTCGCTCGAGTGATTGCGTTTGTTAATATGTTTTGAAATCGGAAATATCTTCGCAACATCATGGGATCCCAGTGGTGGCAGGCTGTGAAAATTGAATAGAAGTAGTTTGAAATTGAGCGGAGGGCATTGTGAGGTAGTATTCCGAAACAGGAAACACAGACTTTTGCCAAGCATCCCCATGCGGGGTAGGTCAAGGCGTGATCGAATACACCACCTTGACTGTTTCGGAATACTACCTCACAATGCCCTCCGCTCAATTTCAAACTACTTCTATTCAATTTTCACAGCCTGCCGTGAGCTAACGGAACTATCAATACTTTCTCTTCACAACTTTGTTCTAGCAAAAAAATGCTGTCTACTCCTAGAGCCTCATGGTGATTGTAGTAATGTAGATGAATGCTGAAAATATAAAAAAATAAAATTAGATTGTAATAACGACTCACCAATATCAAAGATTACCAATATCAAAGATAATTAATTATCTAGAACCGAGTTCTAGATGTAATCAAAACAAAACACTGACGTTTCTCGCTTTAGTGCACTGTGAATGAATAGTATTGGACGATCTGCGAAAACATATCGATACATAGTTGGTTGGAGAGGTTTAATGTGAAGATTTATATGAAAGCCGATTGGTTGAAAACCAAGGTGTTTTGACATATAGGTATGTATAATTCGATAGTACAAACGTATCTGTGGAATGATTCTCAGAGCGAAACTATATTCCTGGCAAGACGAGAGTCCAACTGTGTTCTAATAAAAATGCTCCAAAACATACGAATAAGTTACACTGTGTGTGTGTGTGTGTGTGTGTGTGTGCGAATTATGATTTTAAGCTAATGGTAATGGAAAGTATGTATGTTTTGACTAGGATCAGCTCTCAGTGAAAGGTTAATTCGAGGTGTTTGTATGTGTGTGTTTGTGAAGGATTTGAAAAAAAAAAAGTGAGCTAGCCAACAGAATCTCGTTTTGGCAGAAGTGGTTCTGAAAACTAGATATGGTTGATAATGGTTGATACATTCTCGCGGTATTTATCGGTAGTAGAAATGAAACACATGGATGCAAATAGCACCAACACAGCACTTTGCGAGGTGTTTCAGATCTGGGGTTGTCCTCTTGTCCTCCAGAGCGACAATGGGCCTCCATTTCAAGGTGCTCATTTTATTAAATTCTGGGAAGACAAAGGTGTAAAAGTGCGTAAGTCGATTCCCCTTAGCCCACAGACAAATGGAGCGGTTGAGCGACAAAACCAAGGGATATCGAAAGCCCTTGCAGCATCCAAAATTGAAGGCACTAACTGGAGACGTGCTCTTCAAGTATACACTCATAACCACAACAATCTTGTTCCACACTCGAGACTGTTAGTAACTCCGTTCGAGCTAATGTGCGGGTGGAAATTTCGCGGACATTTCCCATGCCTTTGGAATCATGGACGCAAGCAGCTGGATAATACCGACATCCGGGAAAGAGATGCTGAAACGAAACTTATAAGCAAAAAAGCGCTGATTTAGCTCGGGGGCAAAACAATCAGATATTAAAATTGGCGATACAGTTCTACTTGCCCAACAAAAAAAATCAAAAACGGATCCAGTTTTCACACAAGAACGCTATAAAGTTATCGCCAGAGATGGTCCAAAAGTTGTTGTAATGAGTAGACGTGGTATCCAGTATGCTCGTAATGTGCAAGATGTTAAAAGGGTTCCAACTAACTGCTTGCCTAACGAAGAGAATGGTCCTGAAGAAATTGGTCTATCAAATGACGTTCAAGAGACCACGGATTCATCAATTGATTCTTCAATTCCAGTCGTCCCTGAAGTTCCACCAGTGGATGATGATTCAAGAGGATTGCGTCGACGACAGAATATCAAACGACCTAGCAGATTTGATGATAGCAACTTCATATACGCCGTTTTCCAGTAGAAACGGAGGTTGATTTTTTTTCTTCCCTAGAAGAGTAGAGATAGAGAATAATGTAGTAATGTAGATGAATGCTGAAAATATAAAAAATATAATTAGATTGTAATAAAGACTCACCAATATCAAAGATTACCAATATCAAAGATAATTAATTATCTAGAACCGAGTTCTAGATGTAATCAAAACAAAACACTGACGTTTCTCGCTTTAGTGCACTGTGAATGAATAGTATTGGACGATCTGCGAAAACATATCGATACATAGTTGGTTGGAGAGGTTTAATGTGAAGATTTATATGAAAGCCGATTGGTTGAAAACCAAGGTGTTTTGACATATAGGTATGTATAATTCGATAGTACAAACGTATCTGTGGAATGATTCTCAGAGCGAAACTATATTCCTGGCAAGACGAGAGTCCAACTGTGTTCTAATAAAAATGCTCCAAAACATACGAATAAGTTACACTGTGTGTGTGTGTGTGTGTGTGTGTGTGTGTGTGCGAATTATGATTTTAAGCTAATGGTAATGGAAAGTATGTATGTGTTGACTAGGATCAGCTCTCAGTGAAAGGTTAATTCGAGGTGTTTGTATGTGTGTGTTTGTGAAGGATTTGAAAAAAAAAAAGTGAGCTAGCCAACAGAATCTCGTTTTGGCAGAAGTTATTCTGAAAACTAGTGTTCCAGCGTACGGACGTGTCGAGTCCGAGTGTCGAAAAAAAAAATGGACGGCGAATATCAAATCGGTCACCACAGTGATGAGAAATTATTTCCTTCTCAAAACAACATCATCACAGATCGTTACCCCGCGTATGGGAGAATACAAGGAAAGAACAATATCAAGTGCAGTAAAAGTTACTTCAATGTGACTAAATTAGGTAAAAATCAAGTTGCTGCAACTAATTATGACGGTTAGGTTTTGTTTGGGTTAATCGAATAATTAGTTTTCGAGTTATCACCGGCATAAACTCCGAAAATGCTGTATTGAGAAAAACGCGTTTAAAGTTTTAAGCGTCCCTTTATACCTGCTGCGCGCGAAAAAGGCGAAAAGGCGCGAGAAACACTTGGAGTTCGAATTTCGAAAAAAGGGTTTCAGGAGCGTATTCAAGGGGATATTAATTATTTTTTTAAGCAAAAAAAAAATTATTTTAATTTTTTGGTCATTCTAACTGTATATTCCCCCTTAATGCATCTTGATTCACCGAGGCGCAGAATAGACCTAATTGTGCGGTTGAGCCTGTTTTGATTCATCATTGAAAATAATCTGTAGCCAACGATTACGCTTCTTCCGTTGCTCTTTTCCAATATTCCTACACAGAAAAAAAAAGCGTTCCCGAAAATGAAAACGGACCGTGAACTAGTTCACGTTTTCAGAATTTTTCCCTATAAATGTTAGTTTAATTCATGATCCAGTTCACGGTGCAGTTTTGCTTGTTCTCGAATTCAGGACTGCAGTTCACGGATTTTTTTTTCGTGTATAAACGAAAATAAATCTTTGGGCAGGCCACCTCCAGGCCCCCTCCAGATTAATTGTCTAGCTCCGCCAATGAGAGACAACAGGCTTCACGTTACAATATTGGTGCGCTTATAGCCGTGGTTAACAAGGAAGTGAGGAAACAAGGGCTCTCTTATAAGCAACAGTGATGTCATAGCTGTCGCTCAACAGGGATGCATTATTTATCGTTGGGGTACTATTGGACAGTTCCCGAACATATTTTTTCATTGCATATGATAGTGACAGATGATGGATAGTATAATCATAAGCATGGACCAACCTAAAATGACTGAATGAAACGTCAAATAAATAGTGATATCAGGTCATTGTAATGAAATTTTAACTAAATGTTCGACATCACATTCTGGCAACAAGCCTAGATGTTAGAGAATCTGATGAAGACATTCCCTCCGATACACACTCCTAAATGCAATACACACAAAGGCAAAATTTGAGCAAACATCTTCAGCAAGTAGTAAACTGGTGGTTTTCTAGATGATGAACTGTTACCAACGTATTGAAAGTGTTCGGTGAACGTTTGTCGACAGCCAGGAAATCTGGATAGGGGGAAATCTACTGTTCGACTGTTTCGAGCGGAACCTCAACCTCTCCGTCCGATATGTCACAAAGAAGCTGGGAGTGGCGCCTTCAACCGTGGATAGAGCAAAACACGTCGGCCAAAACACGATTGCGAAAGTCATACACGACGATGCTGACGAAGTTTGATTGCGTGGTACAGGACGATAAAACATACGTCAAGGCAGACTTTAAACAGCTTCCTGGACAGGAATTTTATATGGCAACCGGACGGGGAAAAGTGGCTGGTATTTTTAAGTACATTAAACTATCAAACCATCAACCAAGAAATTTACCTGAGCGAGTGCCTACATAAACGTCTACAGCCTTTCCAGAAGCGACACAATTGTTCCGTTCTATTTTGGCCGGATTTGGCATCTTGCCATTACGGAAAAAAGGCCTTGGAGTGGTATGGTATGCTGGCAACAACATTCAAGTGGTGCCCAAGGACAAGAACCCTCCCAACACGCCTGAGCGCCACCCAATCGAACAATATTGGGCCATCGTCATGCGGAACCTTTAAAAGAGACCTTTAAAAGAGCGAATATGGCGTTTGTTTTTTTGCTGCGATTGAAAATTATTACTAATAATGATGCAATATTTAATAGTAGCTTTCGAAACACGTTTTTCGCATCTCGTCAAGTGTTCATAATTAACTGTGATGAAGGAGGATTTTGGAAGTCACACAACACAAAAGGATGTTTGCCAAATGCTGCTTCTGTGAATGCAAATTCAAAGGGTTTTTGATCCCCGTTTCGATCTCATAGATCTAGTTCAAATAAGCATCAGAAAAAAATCAGGATACGGTTACACAATTTAATAAAAATAAAAGGTCTTCAATATCACGGATTGTCGTAGTAAAATTTAGCTTAATCTTAGGATGACCTGTAGGATTCATTATGTCCCTTCATGTCCAAATGTTTGGAAACATCTTAAGTTAAATAATGCAAAACCCGGTCGGTGACAATCGTCATAAAATATTTTGAGGACGCTTAATTGTCGCTATGTTCGGATTAATTAGCCGTATATCACTGAAAAAAAAATGAATTTGGAAATATTCCTTATTTTTTCAACACCTCTAATTTTCGAGCATGACAGCCCAGACAACCACAAGTCGTATAACAGTGTTCAAATAGTATCGTAAAGTCCTATATATTTAGTCAAAATCGCAATTTGTTGTGGCCTTTATCATATTATGTTTAAGTTAAATCGTAAAAAGTGCAAATGTTCGACTTCTATACGATGTGTCAATTATTCATCGTACTGCGTCACAAACAAAATCGGATATACATCGCTAACCTTTTTAAATCGAACTTGTTATTGCATATTCAATCGCATATGATATCAAATCAACTCGTATTAGAAAACAATGGAATTTGCACGTATATGGCCTCAACTTTTGCACTTATAAGCCAAATTATTGCATTCTATACGATTTGTTTACTTACATATATGTTTGTATATCATAAAAACAACTTTCAATATACGTGCATTTTGGTTGTCTGGGAGTTTACGTTACTAAGTTCGAGCTCTTATGAACTTTATGTAGCATGAAGTAATCATGTTATAATTTTTCGCGGAAGAGAGTGAATTTGAACTTGTCACCTGTCGTGACGCGTGGAACCGACTGCGTTAAGAATATTTCGGATGTTATTATATCACAAAAGACAACGACCATCTAAATTTCAAATCCCAGTATTCAGTTTTGTGGCTAATTATCAACGCTTTAAGATTTGGATTTTAGATTACCAAATATTATCTAAGAAGCTGCTGATAATGAAGCATTCGGACGTGATTTTGGGTGTGACAGTGTTGTGTAGATTGCCGAGTAGATGTTCGTCGAACAGGATTTGCTCCGGTTGCAGGATGAACGGGAAGAGCTCGGCACCGATAATTAAATCGATGCCATGACACTGGTTGAACTGTGGGTCGGCTAGCGGTAGGTGTTTAGGGATGTTCCAAGATCGTATATCAACAGTCTTCTTTGGAACATTCCGATTCTTGGCCAGATTCGATAATCCCACTATCATCTGAAGCTATTCAACAGCAGCTTACGGAGCAGCGGCAAACAGTTACACTCTTATGCATCGCAAACGATGATTCGCTTATTCATAATTACTCGCAGCTTTCACATCTACTCAAGGTAGCTTCGCACTGTCTACGTTTCATAAAGAACTGCCAACCGCCAAAGCATGCACGTATAGTGGGATCAATTACAGCAGCAGAGTACGATGGCACTCGATGAAAGCTCTTATCCGAGTTGCCCAAGGCACAAACTTCCAGCAAGAATTGCGTATTCTGAAAAAGAACAATTATGAGCCGCTGGCACTTCGAAAGGCTGATTTTAAATCATCACTTAAAGATCTCAATGTATGGGTCGACAACACAGATTTAATCCGACTTAAAGGACGACTAACGCAATCACGTGGCTCTTTCGACAGTCGATTTCTGATCCTACTACCAACCGACCACCACCTTTCAAAATTAATAGCCAATTCCATCCACTACCAAACCTTACATGCGGGTCCAACACAATTATTGGCAACCATCCGACAGCGCTTCTGGCCAATTCGTGGGAGATCCTGCTCGTAGGACTGTTCACAAATGCGTGACATGTGTTCGTTTTTGCCCTCCCGCTAGCAAGCAGTTCATGGCTCCACTTCCTACAAACCGTATTACCGCAGCAAAGGTGTTTGAAACAACGGGGTTGGACTACTGCGGTCCGTTTTTGGTTCGACCATTGACGGATACTTACCATTTGCTTACTGGAATCCTGAAAAGATATAAACACAAAAACATGTATACTTACCTAACAAACGCACCTTTGCTACACTTTAAATACCTTGAAACCAATCTTGATTTTGACAGCCAACACAAAAATCCTATCACCACATACATTAACAAAACCATGATGAGTTTCAAGGTAAGTGTAGCAGAAGTGCGTTTGTTAGGTAAATATACATGTGTTTGTGTTTATTTCTTTTCAGGATTCCAGTAGCAAATGGTAAGTATCCGCAACAGACAGTATTTATTATTTTTGGCTTCATTCTGACGAGTTCTCTTTTACTAAAGAGTGTATTCGATGAAAATTGGACACACGCAATTGTTCGTAATTTTTTAGCGTGTGGATAACAATTATTGAAATTTGAACTGAATGTATTTCATTGTGTTGTGTCAATTGTGTAATGAGTTTCGTGAAAATTGGTCGAGTGATTTCAGTGATGGCTTCGAATGAAGAAATAGTGCGCCAACAAATGTTTGGCACTCACTTTGAAAACCCAAACGCTTCTCATCGATGGATCGGAAAACAGCTTGGAATAGCACATTCAACCGTATCTCATGTTATTAATACGTTCAAGGACCGTAAGACAACCAAGCGGAAAAATGGTAGTGGCAAAAAACGTGGCAAATCAAATCCGGAGAAGGCCAGGATGGTATTGAACCAATTTAAGCGTTATCCCAACATTTTGATCAGGCATGTTGCGAAAAAGGCGAAAATTTCAGTTTGTTTTGTGCCGAAAACAATGAAACGTTCTGGATTACATGTGTACAAGGTCCAGAAGGCACCAAACCGGAGCGATAAATAGAACTCGGTGGCCAAAACTCGTGCAAGAAAACTGTACAGGGAGTGGCTCACAAAACCGTTCTGCATTGTGATGGACGATGAAACCTTCATTAAAGCCGACACCAAACAAATGCCAGGACAGGAACACTACGTCGCCACCTCTAAGTTGGCCGTTCGCCAAACAATTCCTTGTCTGGCAAGAGAACTGCGGATGTGTCAAAATGAGTCAGCCCTTCATCACCTCTGGGACCGTCAACGGATAAATCTTCAAGGACGAATGCCTCCAAAAACGACTTCTGCTCTTCTTGAGATCTCACGATGGCCCGATACTGTTTTCTCCGGATTTGGCATCTTGCCACTATACCCGGCCCGTCTTTTTTTTTTTTAATAATCATTTATTTGTACAGGCTCAATCGAATTAACTTTACAGAGCCAAATTTTCATATTTTTATACATCATTTACCTTAAAATTAAATTAAGGAGGAAAAAGCCGATTACTCGCGGCCGTCTCGAGGTTAATAGGAATTACAAATTAAGGATGGGAAAGGGTGGGAATTTAAAGTATGGTTTACATAACACATTAAATTTAAATTCTAGATTATCTTAACACTTATAACTATACAATTTATGGTTTTCTTTTGGCTTGAACATTTCTTGAGAAAGAAAAAAAAACACACACATATACACATATAAAAAAACCTATACTAAACATATAGGTTAAACTAACTACAATCTAAGGCTAATGTTAGTCAAAAACACATAAATGAGTTTCATGTACTCCAAATCACGTACAGCCAAAATATCGCGAATTGTCACATTGGGTTGTCTACCTCGAGCCCGATGGGAATCATAAAGCTCAGATCTGACTCCACAATGTTCAGTACAAGACCAAATAACGTGATCTGCGTCCTGATAGCCTTGTCCACACTCACAGAGATTGCTGTCGCTCAGCCCAACCCGGTATAAATGAGCGTTCAAAGAATAATGATTGGACATGAGGCGAGACATGACACGAATGAAGTCTCGACCCACATCCATCCCGCTAAACCAAGCTTTCTTCGACACCTTTGGGATGATAGAATGTTGCCATCGCCCCAAATCTCTTTTACTCCATTTATACTGTAAGCTGACGAGTGACTGTTGACGAAAAATAGGAAAAAATTCGTTGAAGGCGATTTGTCGATCATAAATATCGCCTTCCATAGCGCCCACCTTTGCAAGCGAGTCCGTTTTCTCATTGCCCGGAATTGAACAATGAGAAGGGACCCATACAAAGGTGATGATAAAATAACGCGAAGATAAAGCACATAGAAGCTCCTGTATTTTCATGAGAAAATACGAGGAGTGCTTTACCGGCCTCAAGGAGCGAATAGCCTCTATAGAACTGAGACTATCCGTGAAAATGGAGTACTGATCCGGTGTTAACGAGGCAACAATTTCTAGCGTAAAGTGTATTGCCGCTAATTCAGCGACATATACGGAACAAGGAGAATGAAGTTTACGATTGGCGCTATAAATGTCATTAAATATTCCAAAGCCTGCTGGCTCCTCTATCAATGATCCGTCAGTGAAGAACGATTTAGTGGAATCAACTTGGCCAAACTTTGCAGCAATATCACCGGAACAATCCATAGGACGATGATGCTCTGGGATTCCACAAGCTCCTGCTTCATGGATAAATCGAAATGAACCGAATTGTCGAAATCGGAGAAGCAAACACGATTGGAAATGTTCAGCGAAGGGCTGACATCCTGTGTTATGCACCGAAATGGAACAAGGTCATGAAGCGGGTTTGAGGATTCAACTGCATGGAGCTTCTCAAAATGTTCGATTACCTGAGGGTTCATAACTTCACACCTGGTGAGGAGCCGAGAGATAATTCTGAAAACCGATCCGAGAGTGGCAACATGCCAGCCAGCACTTCAAGACTCATGGTGTGAGTCGAGTGCATGCAACCTAACGCGATACGAAGACACCGATACTGAATACGTTCCAGTTTAATGAAGTGCGACCGAGCCGCTGACTGAAAACAAAAGCTACCGTATTCCATAATCGACAAAATCGTTGTCCGGTACAACGTTAGAAGATCTTGTGGATGTGCTCCCCACCAGGTCCCGGTAATTGTGCAGAGAAAGTTGATCCTTGGCTGGCACTTTCGCTTCGCATACTCAATATGGGATCTCCAGGTGCACTTTGAATCGAACCAGACCCCAAGATATTTAAATGACATAGAATAAGTTATCGGCTTACCCCCAATTTGAAGCTTCGGTTGTGCTGGGTTATGCTTCCTAGAAAAAACTACCAACTCAGTTTTCTCCGTAGAGAATTCGATACCTAGCTCTAGAGCCCAAGTAGACAAATTGTCCAAGGTATCCTGTAAGGGTCCTTGCAGATCGACCCCATTGGTCCCCGTGACAGACACTACGCCGTCATCTGCAAGTTGTCTCAACGTACAGTTGTCACCTAGACAACCGTCAATGTCTTTGACATAAAAATTATACAAAAGGGGGCTTAAACATGATTCCTGGGGGAGACCCATGTAGCTAAATCGGGAAGCTGTAGAGGTTCCATGAGAGAAGCTCATTTGTTTCTCTGACAGCAAATTGTACAAGAAATTATTCATTAATGGTGAAAAGCCACAAGCGTGGAGTTTATCTGTAAGAACTTCAACAGATACTGAATCAAAAGCCCCCTTGATATCCAAGAATACAGAAGCCAGTTGCTCTTTTTTAGCAAAAGCTAACTGAATATCTGTGGAAAGCAACGCGAGACAGTCGTTCGTTCCCTTACCCCTACGGAAACCATATTGAGTATCTGAAAGCTGGTTGTTCGTCTCAACCCATTTGTCCAGACGGAAAAGGATAATTTTCTCCAACAACTTTCGAATACAAGATAACATCGCGATGGGTTGATAGGAGTTGTGGTCGGACGCGGGCTTACCAGGTTTTTGAATGGCAATAACTCTCACCCGTCTCCAATCGTCCGGCACAATGTTGAGTTCCAGAAACTGATTAAACAAGTTCAACATGCGCCTCTTTGCGACGTCTGGGAGGTTCTTAAGCAAGTTGAACTTGATCCTATCAGCACCTGGAGCCGTATTGCCACACGAAAGGAGTGCGAGAGAGAACTCTACCATTGAAAAGGGTTGGCTAATCTCATCTATCGAATACGTGTTTTCGCGAGGAATCATCCGTGCCGGCACAGAATCTGGACAAACTTTTCGCGCGAGCTCGAGGATCCATTGGTCCGAGTACTCCTCGCCCTCGTTGTTCGTAGTTCGGTTACGCAACCTTCGCGCCGTGTTCCAAAGAGTACTCATCGACGTTTCGAGTGATAGCCCGTTCACGAATGTTCGCCAGTAACCGCGTTTCTTGGCCTTGATGAGGCTCTTAAGTTCCCGTTCGAGAGCCGTGTATACTTCGAAGTGCTCAGGTGTTCCACGTCTACGGAAAACTTTGAACGCGTCGGACTTTTTACGGTAAACCTCGGTGCGTTGCTGATCCCACCATGGAGAAGGAGGTTTCCTGCAAAATGACGTTCCTGGAACTGGTCGAGTTTGAGCTTGAAGCGCGCTGTCTAAGATCAGGTTGGAGAGGAAGTTGTATTCCTCCAGCGGTGAAAGCTCTTCTTCCGTCGTTACGGCTTCATCTGCTGCTGTCCTAAACTTTGTCCAATCGATGTGACGGGTAAGATCATACGTGACGTTGACAGATTTCGACGGATTGAACCCGGTGGCAACCGAAATTTTTATGGGCAAATGATCACTACCGTGGGGATCTTGAATCACATTCCATGTGCAATCCAACGATATTGAATTCGAACAAAGTGTGAGGTCTAATCTACTGCCAAGTGAGGAGGAACCAGCCAAACGTGTTACTTCCCCATTGTTAAGTACTGTCATATTGAAGTTGTCACAGAGGTCATATATTAGGGAAGACCGGTTGTCATCGTACAGTTCTCCCCAGCCTGTACCGTGAGAGTTAAAATCTCCCATGACCACTTTTTGATCCTCAAAAGTACTCCCCCTCCACGCGAATACTCACGATCAAACGAATAATATTGAAATCATGAATCGGAAGATTGATTTCGGAAGAGAGCCATGTTTCACAAAGAGCGAATGCATCACAACCGGTAGTGTGAGCTAAAAATTTAAATGATTCCAATTTAGGAATCAAACTTCGACAATTCCACTGTAGAACAGCGATCAAATCTCCGACCTCATTTGGAAAATTATCCATCGAAGGAAATGATAGCTGCAAGGAGGGGTCACTTTAATGTTAATTGCTTCAAAAAAGTCTTCACTGTTGGAAGCATTGCCAAAACAATGCTTTTGAGAGGGTCAGAAATTTTGAGGTACTTACAGATACCTTCGGCAATGTCATCAAATGAGAACAGCCCACTAGAGGAGGGGGCAACCCGGCCCGTCTTAGACTGGTACAAAGATAATAATGTAGTTTTTGTACCAAAAGACGTCAACCCTCCAAATACTCCGGAACTTCGTCCAATTGAAAAATTTTGGGCAATCAGGAAGACAAAGCTCGTTAAAACTCCAAAACTGATAGAAAATGAACTTGAACTAAAGAAAGTGTGGTTAAAAGTAAGTAAGCAACTCGGTCCTATCGTTGCCCAAAATTTGATGAAAGGGGTCAAGGCAAAGGTGCGGGCATTTGGGTTGGGAGAAGAGGTTCAATAAGCCAATGATGTCAAAACTTAACCATTTAGTAGTACTTTATTTCCAGAAAGTTTGAAAAGAATCGGGCTCAAGGAAAATGTTTGGTGACCTATTTTGTGTGTCCAAATTTCTTCGAATACAGTCTTTACACGTTTTTATATTTTCAGACATTCTTCTCTTTTCAGAGAGCAAGTATTCGCGCTTTAAGCATAAGCCATATTGGGCTAGGACTATGGTTAATGCTGAAGTCCCAACCGTTTGAAGAGAAATGGAGCATCACTTAACCTTCTTAGACTAAATGCTCCCAACGACCATTTTTGAATAAGTTGTTCTGTTCACCAAACAGAGCATTCTGTTCAATTATTCTCTCCGACTATTCATTTTCATTTTTTCTTTGATATCTACTTAAGGCTACGTGAGTTCCCCGTGTCTACTTAAGGTAGATATCAAATCCTCCCTATCACAAACGGTTGCATGGACGTAGCCAGGTGAGCGATCGAGGAGTGTATTCGTGGAGGTTATTGCGTGAAGAAACGTATCAGTATTTGGTTTCGTTTCATGGTGGCATGCAATGTCTTCAACGAATTATTCCTCATCGTAGCTCCATCCACGAGGTGTGCAAACGTCAATGCTAATGCAAATGCTAATGCTCATAGTCAAGCAGAACCTTAAGAAGACTCAAAAAGTGAGTGAGCAAGAAACAGTTCAAGGCAAACTGGCGTTCTGCGGCGAATAAAGTGGACAAGGAGACTGTACAAAATCTTATGGCAGGTGTTAAACAAAAGACCCGGCAATTCGCATTCGGTAAAAAGAAAGCTTAGCTGAATATTTTTACTGTATTTTGTATTAACTGAACTTGAAAAAGAAAAATAATTTGATCGACTCACACATTACTGTTTGACCAATTTTTTATCAGAACACCCTTATGTAAGATAGTTTGCTCTTTTGACCAAAGGAAGGAGAAAATTCTTTATATCCCTGTGAAAAGAGATTCTTTATATCCATGTGGAAATGTAGAAGTTATGTTACCCATCGATCCTTTCAATCCGTTTTTGGCCATTTTTACAATGGCATGATTAGGATAATTAGTGGTTGTTAAAGGTTGATCAAGTATAACAGAGACGGGAGCCCATTGCTGTCGGCCTTATTTTCCGTGCTACAATGGGTGATGGTACATATCATACATCAAAACTCTTCAAATGTGTACAACTACATTCTTTGAACTATTTTACTACTGGACCAAATCAAGTTAAACGTTCTAATGAGTAATCGATTTTAATGCAACTGAAATACCTGAACAAGTGAAATTAGAGTTTCTAGAGGCATTTCGTGCTTTATGGCATTGTTATGCTTCAATTATCCGCTCAATCAATCGCCATGGTTTGTGACATAGTCGGCAAAATATTCTTATGTGATACAATTCATGGCAGACGTTTTCCAACCTTGGCAGATCGATAGGTAATCGGTGGTAATCACCTGGTATCTCATAGTAAGAAAGCGGACCGAAAGATTCGAAAAGCTACCTGCCCCTTTAACAAGCAACTAATGATTAATGCCAAAATCAAAGCTTGCGTCCAAATGGGCGTTCTAGTAAAATGGTACCATACACATCCAACAGCATAATTAATTAAACACGTGTTTTGATTCCATCCTGGCTTATCACTCGCCTTCACATTTACTCGCAACTGTGCCCTTCGACTGGTCACGCATCATGAACATTTTATCCGAACCCGCAAAAACAGTACATAGAAAGCGACCATCGTCTAAGGTTTTTCCGATGATACATTTCGAAGTGTATAATACGACGTACATATGGTATATTTAAGCCGTGGTCTATAAACATCCTTTGTGCTATTCTGCTGCTTGAAGGGGGAACGGAGAGAAACGCCTTTCAACGGTGTTACTGGGTGATTTTCAAATGGTCCATCGGACTATTTTCCATTGACAATATCAAAATAGATGATTATTGATTCATTGTACATTGATGTAATTGCTCGGAAATATTCTACTATCAATCCCGATGTTCATGTTTTCTTATAGAATGCGTTTTATTCCATTTACCCCAGCAGAGCTCAGTTTAACACCCACAGCCACAATGCGTGCAAGGTCAGGTTCGTGTAATTTTCACATTCTCAAAGCTACACCGACTACACGAGCTCCATTTGAAAACATAGCTTGGATTTATCTTCCTTAGAAGAACGATCAAAAGCTTAGAATCAGTTCAGTCCCGAACCTCCAAGCACTCAATTCGTTCCGGTTTGCTTGAAAATCATATATATCGATCGCGAGTGAAATCAGCACCAGTGAAAGATGATATCGGCCACATTGGCACTGATCGGTGCCTTTACCTTCTCGCTGGTCATGTACTGGAAGGCAAGGTACAGATTTGCCAAGAACATTCCGGCCGTCCAAACGGTGGTGCCATTTTTCGCCAGTGGACTTAAATTTTCCCCCGCGAATTCTACTCAAATCTGCGAGAACATCAACAAGGCGTTCGACAACAGAGAGCGGCTTTTCAAGTTGAATTTCGGACCTATGGTGTTAATTTGTGTGCAACATGCCGATTTGGTGCAGAAGGTGCTGACCAGCTCGGACAGTGTGGACAAACCTTACGTGTACGAGTTCATGCGATTCCCCAAAGGCTTGCTGTGTTCCAACTGTACGTAGATAAATTGATTTTGTTAAGTGATTGTTTCTAAGGTGTTAGTTAGGGCAATGGGTTTCTCGCTTCGATGCATTTGGTACTGAAAAGTGAATTATTTTTCGTTTATATTTCCGTGCCGCCCTAACAAAGGAATAACAATCGCTGCTAGTGCGACTTTTTTTCAAAACGTATCACCTACTACACTGACAGAGCTTGAGTAAGACCAATTACACTGCTTGGTTTCAGTTTGTATCCTCCAATTCTCGAAGTGACCAAAGCGTTGGTTCTAATTTCTTCCTCAAGTTAGTTTCACCGCGGACTCAAAAGCAACCGAAACAATCGCATCGCTATACTCGGACTGGTCTGAACAATGTTTATCACCGCTCTACTGCTGGGAGCAATTTGGCTCGCCTTCTACATGTACTCTAGAACAAAGTTCCAATTTGCCGATAAGATACCGTCGATCGAACCGTGGACGCCATTTTTCGCCAATGGGCTGGAGTTTGTTCAGAAGAATTCAGTGCAGATTATGAAGAGCCTGGATAGAGCGTTCAACAATGATGAACACATTTTTAAACTGTGCTTTGGACCGATTGCAGTTATCTGTCCGCAGCATCCGGATCTGGTGCAGAAAGTGTTGACCAGTCCAGCGAGTATGGATAAGCCGTATGTGTACGAGTTCACCAGAATTGACATGCTGCATGCAACGTGTAGGTGTTGATTATAGTGAATGATTGTTGTTGCTATTGGTATTCCGTATTTACGTGACTTTTAGCCTATTTGGCTGGTTTCTACCGCCAGGGAGACGACCTGAACCCTAGCTATCTATCTACACATTGGCCGGGACCAACAAGATTTGTTTGGCTCAGAAAATGTCAACGGCGGCGTCTAGAATTGATACAAGACCGACTGTAGAGTGAATAATGAATAAAGTGAATTTGGGTGACTGACCACTAATGGAACTGATATTTGGCTGACTGGCATACGTAAAGATAGATCAGTTGAATCTAGAAGAATTATTGTTTTTTAACATGTTTTGGAAGGCTACCTCGTAGTTTTCGTAAATTGTTACATCACTGAGCAAGTCTTTTATAATTTGTTTTAAGCTAAACAGAAAACAAAAAATAAATTGTTTCTTTGTTTGTCACGCGTGTGTTCGCTTTTATTAATCGCATAGCTTTTTAAAATTGCTGACCAAATCAAAACTCCCTTTTCTGAGTACAGTAATAGTAAATTTTTAAATGAACTCTTCGAATTTCGGTAGGATCGCTTTTCGTTGAAAACTCGAATATTAGTATTTAAAGACTCGTAAAACAGGTACAAAAGCACGTTTTTTTTAAACTTAAGTTATACTTTTTGGAAAGCTGCATCGTTTTGTTGTGATTGTCATAGCAAATATAAGACTGTGTATCATTGCTCTTATTTATTTATGATATTTGATTCATTTCTTTTTTTTTTTTGTTTTGTACGAAAACCTGTCTTGCTTCTCTCTCCCTTCTCTGTTTCTCTCTCTCTCCTCCCTCTGTTTCTCTCTCTCCTCTGTCTGTTTCTCTTCCTCTCCCCCTCTCCCTCTCTCTCTGTTTCTTGTTTCCTTTTTTCTTTCTTTCTTTCTTTCTGTGTGTGTGCGTGTCTGTGCATGTTTATGTTAATATGTGTGTATTGGTTGGTGTCTGTACACTTCCCAACACCCATTGCGTGACAATGGTGTTACGGAAGACAACCGTTTGCATTTATCCTCTTGGTGAGCTAGTGAGTCACGACCATTTCAAGGCTACTTTCACATACAACAAGGCACAAACAAAAAGTTTACGTAGTTTCTGTCTAGCCCCGTATTTATACAGGGTGCGGCAGAAAATAATGCGAAAATTTGTTCTATTTCTTTCAAATCCCATTTTCAAATAATTCAAGCAATAATATCAACATGTTCAAGTGCAGTTATCTTCATAAAGTCCTTTCAAACAAATTTATTCAATGCATCCTCCATTTTTATTACTAACATCCTTGAGCCGACGCCGGAAGCCAGAGCATGCCTTTCAGACGTAGTCCTTGGAGATTGACTGCCATGTGCGTGTGATGGTTGACTTCAGGGTTTTCACACTAAGGTGTGCTCGTGCTTCAACATATACCTAAATCGAATAATCCAACGGATTAAGATCTGGACTGCTAGGGGGCCACAAATCCTTCGGCTAAAACTCCATGTTATCGTTCAACCATTGCTGGGTTCGATTGAACGTGTGACACGGCGCTCCATCCTGCTGTAGGACAATGTTTTGGTCCTCGAAGAAGTTGACCTTCACCCAGATATACAAAATACAAATACCGATATACACTTGATTTTAACTCCAGCAATCCAATGAAAACAGGCGGCATTTTCAAACCGTTGGACGCCACCAAGCCAAACATCATAACACCAGCCGGATGTTTGGTTTGAAATTGAATTTCACTTTTTCGGAACGTTCTCCATTTTCTGCGGTGAAATGAACCGGCTGTTGGCCACAGCATCGATGCTGAAAAGCTTTTCGTCGGAGAACAGGATTATCATTTTTTCCTTCTTCCACAAGGAAAGCTATCTCTTGGAACGTAGTTCCTTGACCCGGTCAAGTGGCGTTTCACTCTGGCTCTGGAAGATGCATGCAGGTCTTCTTTGATGATTCTCCGCATGGATTTCTCCGAAATATTGGCTTCCTTTGCAAGTTTTCCTATGGAACGCACCGGATTGCGAACAATTTTTGGTCCGCTTCCCGGCTTCGGCTGCTTAGGACCATCCTGCAGCGACTTTTTTATGCGGTAAACTGTTGCCAAATGGCACCCTACCAATCTCTTTCGGCTTCTTCTGGGCGAGCAACAAACTGGTGATCACTTCTTTCGCGAACATTTTGACGAATTTGCAATAATACAAAAAGAATGTTTGGATGCACCACTTGGAAGTAAACATAAACAAATACCCTTTCGAAAGAAATTAGTCACTAGCTACACGAATTATCCCAATACTCAAGATTGAACATTTT
>JASCZW010003396.1:0-179385 GCA_034211315.2 Aedes japonicus | reverse complement strand
ATGCTGTGCGGTCGATAGAATACAAGCAAAAATCTTTTACAAAAGTTTTTTTTTCTTCAAATATGATTTGTAAATTTCGAGTTCAATGAAGGAAATATAGCTAACAATGAAATGTCTAAAACATAACAGTAGAAACCCGTTCGAAAATTGCTGTTAATGTGAAGTATAGACGATGAGACGACGTTGCATTCGTGAATAGACCCAACATTGAACCTATATACCGACATTGCATCCATATCCCTCGAATGTATTTGCCCTGAAGAAGGTAGTTTTTTTTAACATTTTGGTGGTGCTTAATAATGAACGTCTTATGAGGATTTACTAAGCAAGCGTGTAGTCAGTTGAACGTCGTTTGTAGCTCAATTATTTAATGAGTTACAACAAAAAAATGTAATCGACCTTAGCATATTAGTCTGCGATATTTTCCCACACAAAACAAAATTATAAAATAAGCAGAACCCATCTGATGTCAAACTATTATCGGCAACGCCTAAATCATACACTCTATTTGTTCTTACTCCAGTCGAAACATATTTTCCTTTCGTTTGCGTAGTGCACGACACACACACCCACATGCACACATACTATGCTTTATCTTTATGGGAAAAAGCACTTAAAACTCGAAGAAAAACCTTGCCATGTTTGTCGAGAAACTTGACTAGCAGGCAGTGGTTGGACTCTTCCACACTTTCTAATCTTTGTTTTGTCCAACACAATGTTTTCCAACCGCTCAAGAACATTAGAAGAAAAGTGCTTCCCTATAGGTACTGACTGGCTGGGTGACGCGTTTCGGTAAAATTGAGAATTTGTTCACATCCAACAAGCTCATTGTAGCGCAGCGAGTCAGGAATGGGATCATATATTTATGAGAGAGAGAGTAAAAAAAAAATGAATTGAAACAGAAATTATGCACATTTCAAACATCACAATTATTACCGCTCTGGGAGTTTTGATATAGTAAATATTCCATTTTTAATCTCTTCCCGCAAGCATCGGTACAACTAGTGCGAAAGAGACGGAACGCGTTATAAATGGTGTATGATTTATCCATCTGATTAAAATGATTCAGAGAGAGACCGGGAGTTGGGATGGGCGACTGAAAAATAGTTTATAATTAGTACCAGACATGACATCACGAGATTATGTTTTATGACTTCAACCACCGAGCTCGGGTTCGACTGATTGGGCTGGGGCAGGCAATGACTAAGAGGTTCTCCGCTCCCGTCCAATGGGTTCCGATGTGAACTTAATTACTCGACTTGTTCCACATGTTTATTTACACAGACCAAACTGCGTTCGTCGAAACTGTGGGAGCCAAAGCGGAGCAACCAGCAACGAAAGTGAGTGGGAGTGAATTAACAATGTTTTCAATAGGACGCAAAAGGTTATGAATAATAAACCTATATTTGTATCAATTACGGCTTAAACGATTACCTCGTTAATTCTGTTGTATGTTGCTACGTCTCTCGTGGGTCAAGAAGCCACTGCCGAGCGTTGCTGATGGAAGGCTCCTCTGATGCGAGCTCGATATGATACATTGTACGACTTTGTTGCTACAAAATGGCCTCGTTAGTATAATCCTCGTTGTTCATAACCTATAAAGATGACATTGGCTGTGGTACCCCGTTAGTTTCAACTGTCAAGTGGTCAATTTGCTCCTCCTTCGGCCGCCACGCATGTCAACCGAATGGTTGGTCAATTATCCAATAAAGTTGGTGAGTATAATGCACAACTGTGCTTATCTTACGACGAGAACTCAATAAAATGTGCAACTTTATGCAGAATAAGTTTTTAAAACAGCGCCGCGCGTGTGTTGACGAAGACGGTGGGGATATCACGTTAAATCGTTCTATCTGCCGCCGCCGCCCCCCCACCGGTACCACCGTCGTGGGCAGGAATTGCGAAGACGCGCAAACTTAGTGAAGGAACACACGATATGTAAATCGTACGCGTATCTCTTTTCGGCTCTGCTGGCTTTGGTTGAAAGGAGATCCAGCAGAACAGCAAGGCGTAAGATTTGGAGCGAAGATACTGGACGAAGTGTGTTATTGGAGAAGGTAAATGGGAGATTATCGTTCCCGAACACAATGCGGTATAATCGGTTCGGAAATCTGTACGGGGGAAGTTTAACTCCTTTTTGCTTCGAGATAATACCCATTAACCGCTATGGTTATTGGTGAATCTGCCGCTTGTCGATGGAGCTTCGTTTACTGAGGACTGATTTTACTTTATATAGTACGCAGAATCTTTTTGAAATGAAAGTTTGTAAATTGTGTGAAGTACACAGTTGGAATTATTTTATAATTAAAAATAAATAAAAAAATTACACGACTTGAAATCAAAGCTTGTAATATTTGATAGTTAATGATTTCAAGCAAGACAATGCATTAGGTCCTAAGTAATATTGAGAGATTCTCTTCGTCGACTTTCTCTTTGGTTAATAGCTTATCTATTAAACGATTTGCTGGTATTTTCAACGTATAAGATCACTAATCACACTTTATACTACCGTACTGTATGTTTTTACATAGCCGTAGGAACCCAAAGAGAAAGTCGACAAAGAGAGTCTCTCAATGTTACTTAGGACCTAATGCATTGTTTTGCTTAATTTCTTTAAAATTTATTTCTTACCATACACAGGCATCGTTAAGTGGGGGAGGCGATATAGTTGGTACTGTGGGATACAGGTTACCCTATTACGATAACACACCCCTATTAACTGAGCTTTCGCCCGTAATTATTATTCCTCTCGTTCATGTCCACCCCAGCATTAGTGGAGTCACTCAAATTTGAGTAAATGTGACTGGGACTGACAAGTCGACAATTCAAAATCATCGACCCAAATCAGATGGATGTTTTTGATTTGTCGACTTGTCAATACCAGTCACATTTACTCAAATTCGAAAGCTGAAGGCCACAGCGATGACAAAAAGAGTTGCCCGCTGTTTCGAGGGGAACCCCAACTTTTCCGTCCGAGATGTCGCAAAGAAGCTGGGAGTGTCGCCTTCAACCGTGGATAGAGCTAAAAAACGAGCGAATTCCGTGAAAACTCGGGCTCGGAAACTGTACGACGACGTTTGGAGCAAAAATGCCATGTGCATTATTATGGATGACGGGACGTACGTCAAATTGGACTACAGGGCACTTCCAGGGGCACAGTTTTACATCGTGAAGCGTGGAACGTGAACAATGTCCAATTTGTGAAAAAGGCGATGAATCCAAATTGTCTGCAAATAAGGCCCAATGAGAAATCTAGAGAATCAAATTCAAAAAGACTGGGCAAAACCATCGACGGAACGGTTGTGCAAAACCTTATGAGGAACATCAAGAAGAAGGTGCGAGAGCTGGCCAGATCTACGAAAAATTAAATGAATACTGATGTAATGGGCTTTTTTATGGTCAATAAACAATGTAAATGAATTTGAGTTGCAAAATAAATAAAACATATTTAAATACAGCAATTTTTAGATGTACTCATAATTAACGATACAGGCCTTACTCACCTCCAGGTTGCGAGCAATCTTGTGCAAAAAGTAGTGAACTTGTTTGTGTGTTAATATTCCATTTGATTTCTATTGTATGTTCCTCTCAATATACAATTATTATATTATTATGATATCTGTAATAATTTTCAATCAAGTTAACGCTATGGCATTACGAATCATCCGCCTAAGGATTGTGTACCTCAAAATTATATTATATATTTTCCATTTTCATTAAACTGCCTCAACTAGCTCAACACGTTCTGTAGAATTATGGCTGCTTTTGAAAACCATGTGACAGGAAGAAGGAGCAACCTGAGAAGAATTAGAGTCTAATTTCAGCAATTATTTTTATTTCTTTTACTAGCTGAACCCGGTGCGAGCCTTGCAACGCATGCAACTAAATGAATGAAAAATGAATAAAACTGGCGCGTTTATGGTTCTGAATGAATCTGGTTAAAATATGTTCGTTATGCAAATAAAAGGTTTGTGTCATTAATTCAACCCTTGCACCGGTTGTTTCTACCGGTTTTGCTTTCTGCGTAGAAACATTTCAAAGACAAACGAAGCCGTATCCTGTCAGTTTGTACGTAATTTTCTCTTGCATAACCTAAGATTAACTTCTTGTGCATAATGTAGCACTGAGAGGAACTCAACCAATTCTTGACTAAAAAGGGGTTCAAACTTCTATCAGAATATGCTTCTTACCCGAAAAATACACATTTTGTATTTTAATTCCATGGATAATTCTCATGTTTGGTTCAAATATCTGTTTCATTGGTTTGAGAGCCCTCCTTCCCCCTCTCCAGAGGGAAGGCGTCACGAACCACCTAAGAAAAAAAATCCTGCCCAAAAACCCCCACATGCCAAAGTTGGTTCCATTTGATGAACACCAATTCCAAGAGCTCGAGCTTTGCAGAAATTTGTGTTGCATTTGTATGGAAGTTCTCCACTTCCAGGCGGGGAAGGAGCTTTGAACCATCATAAGAACCTTCTCCGGCCTCAACAACCCCTACATATAAGTTTTCATAACAGTATGTATGATTCTCATGTTTGGTTGACATTTGTGTCTAATTTTCATGAGGGCCCACCCCTTCTAGAGAGGGGAGGAGTCTCAAACCTCCATAGAAACATTTTTTGGTTCCGAAAACCTCCACATCCCAAATTTGGTTCCATTTGCTTGATTAGTTCTCGAGTTATGCAGAAATTTGTGTTTCATTGGTGTGGGAGCACCCCTTCTAGATGCGGGAAGGATCTCGAACCATCATAAGAACCTTCCCCGACTTCAAAAATCCCTGCATAAAATTAGTCATACCTGTTGGGATAATTCTCATGTTCTGCTCAAATTCGTGTTTCATTTGTATGAGAGCCCCTTCTTCCAAAGATGAGGGGGTCGCAAACCACCGTAGAAACATTTCTTGCCTACAAAAATCTCCACATGCCATATTTGGTTCCGTTTGTTTGATTAGTTCTTGAGTAATGCAGAAAATAGTTTTTAATTGGATAGGAGCCCCCCTTTCTAAAGGCGGGAGGGGTGTCGAACTATCATAAGATCCTTTCCCGGACCCAAAAACTCATGCATACAAATTTGATTAGCGGTAGGGATAGTTATCATGTTTGGTTTAAATTTGTGTTTCGTATGTATGGGAGTCCCCCTTTCCAGAGTGAGGAGAGGTCTTGAACTATCATAAGATGCTCTCCAGGACCTAAATACTCCTACATACAAATTTGCATAGCAGTAGGGATCATTCTCATGTTTGGCTTAAATTCGTGTCTAATTTTTATTTTCCAGGGGAGGAGGGGGTTCAAACCATAAAACACTTCTTGCCTTTAAAAACTCACCCATACCAATTTTGGTTCCATTTGCTTGATTAGTTCTCGAGTTATGCAGGAATTTGTTTTTTATTTGCATGGAATCCCCCCTTGCTAGAGGCGGGAGGAGTCTCGAACTATCATAAGATGCTTTCCCGGACCCAAAAACCACTTAATACAAAAGCAGTAGGCATAGTTCTCATGTTTGGTTGAAATTTTTGTTTCATTTGTATGAGAGCCCCCCCTTTTTAAAGGGAGGAGGGGCTTTGAGCCACCATAAAAACATTTAATGCCAAAAACTCGTCCATTCCAAATTTGGTTTCTTATGATAAGGTCTTGAGTTAAGTAGAAATGAGTGTTTCATTTGTATGGGAGCCTCCCTTTCCAGTGAAGGGAGGGGTCTCAAACCATCATAAGAACCTTTCCCGGCCCCAAAAACCCCTGCATACAAAATTTCACGCCAATCGGTTCAGTAGTTTTCGAGTCTATTAGGGTCAGACAGACAGACAGACAGACATAAATCCATTTTTAAATATATGGATTTTGACCATTGCCTAAGGATATAATCATATGTTCTTCTTTTTTTAAGTTACATAACATTTGAACATTTGGGATATCACAATATCAGCGTAGAATGACCGAAGTTTAAGCATAAATTAGATTGACAAAACAATATATTCCTAGTAGTATATAAATGCGATCCTACGCTATACGCTATATGTTGTTTAAAATTCATATATTTGCAGGTTTCTGTAATTTTCAATTTCAGGTAACTGGGGTCATAAAAATATGTAAAGTTTCTATTATATTCGACTTGACAAGGCTCGGAGCGCGTCCTTCCTACCCTGTAGATTTTCAGAATGCGTTGTGGTTCAGGTCTACTAGGCTGCCTGAAAAGTCCCTTTAATTTTCCACAGATGGCGTTGGTAATCGCTGTTAACCATTTTCTATTCTATATTTCTGTCCACGCATTCATTAGTGACAACAATAAGAAGAGACCGATCAGCAAGTTTTTTTTAAATGGAAAGATCCGAGTTTCGAGTTTTGATAAAATACTATTTTCTACGCAAGAAAACGGCTTCCGAAACCAAAGCCAAGCTGGATAAGTATTTTGCAGACTCTGCTCCGTCGATTCAAACGATTCATAAGTGGTTTTCTGATTTTCGTCGTGGCCGTACGAGCACCGTTGACGGACGCACAAATGAGGTCACTACAACAGAGAACGTCGATAAAATCACCACCAGAGATTTTACTCGGTAAGCGATTTTACTCAAATGATGAGCTCATAGCTGAAACCGATTATGAAGGATTTCCGAAGGAGTACTATTTTGTTGGGATAAAAAAAATAGAAAATCACTGGACTCGCTGGATCGACCTAAAAGAAGAGGGGGGACTTTTCTGGCAATCTAGTATCTTGGAACCCCATGAGTTTTCTTGAAAATAGAAAGTCCGAGCAGAACTCTTTACAAACAAAACGTTGTGAACAACTTGCATATACGACCACTTGGAGCGCCGCTATCTCTAAAATGAAGTCCCCTATTTCTATTTTTTAAACTCTTTATTTGTTCCAAATTTATCAATAATTTCATTTCATGTTAATCTAGGTTCTCCAACTACTTCCGTAACCTAATTACCTTAATTGTTAAAATATGTCAACCTTAATTGTTAAAATATATACCTAATTTTGTTTACATGGTTCATGCCTTAGCAGTTCAGTATTTTAAAAAGGTTTTAATGCCTGCGTGTCAGTATAACAATAATAATCTTAAAACTAAAAACAAACTAACATTAATTTTAACTAAACATAAAGGGAATTAATCATTGCAAAAGAAAATAGCAACGATTTTTGTCTGAAATTATTATTTATTTTATTGGACATTTGCTCTAAAGTCTCAACATTCGAAATTCTATGTACTTCGTTTGTACTGTACCAAGAAGGCAGCTTCAAAATAATCTTCAGAACTTTGTTCTGAATCCTTTGAAGTGTTTTTTTCCTGGTAGCACAACAACTAGACCATATTGGTACAGCATAAAGCATGGCCGGTCTAAAAATTTGTTTAAATATTAGTAGTTTGTCCTTCAGACAAAGTTTTGATTTTCTGTTTGTAAGAGGATATAAACATTTTATATATTTTTAACATTTGGCTTGAATGCCCTCAATGTGATATTTGAAATTTAATTTTTGATCAAGTACCAGACCAAGGTATTTCACTTGACCAAGAAATTGAAACACCGTTCATAGTAACTGTGTGACTACTACTAGGTTTCAAAAAAGAAGCTCTAGGTTTATGTGGGAATATTATAAGTTAAGTTTTGAAAGCGTTGGGAAAAATCTTCCATTCATGTAAATAAGAAGCGAAAATATCTAAACTTTTCTGCAGTCTCGAAGGCTTTTTCTTTTAGCGGAAATGCCTGTGTCATCGGCAAACAAGGATTTCTGACAACCCTGAGGCAAATCAGGGAGGTCGGATGTAAAAATGTAATATAATATCGGCCCAGGAACCTGAGGAACTCCAGCTCTAACAGGTATTCGATCAGATTTGACCCCTATTTCTAAATGATCTAGCCTATAAAACCAGCAACATGATGGTGATGTTAGCTTCCGTTGGGATGCAGAAATTTACGTTTACCTCTTTGTTTACAAAATCGATTTTCATAGAGATTATCGCGTCCGATTGCATAAGTGTGCTGTGAGAATAAATTAAATAACAAGTGGCTGTCAAGCAGACGAAAGTCCATACATTTTATTCAAAACTTCAAACGTCACTTATCTCTATTAGCAGGGGCTGGTGGAAATTTGAGGAACATTCGGAGAAAAACCTACTGGAATAGTATTTAGAAAGTACAAGTAATTATAAAAGAAGTTCACAAGAAATTGATCATGAAAATATCGGATAGAATTGATGAGAGTTTGACAAAAGTTTAATTAGATACAATATTTATTTTAGCCTTTGATGGCGTCCTGCTTTAATAACCAGTATTCGATTTAAAAAAAAATGAGACCAGTACAAATTGGAAATCGAATAATCTAAGACAAGGTTTATTGATTGGAGAAACTTTTCATTTCAACTCACACTGCAGCACAAACCAACTGCCACCATTCAATGAGGGTTATATGTATGTACGAAATTGCCCGGAAACTGCCCTTCATTTTGTAATGAAGTTATGTTCAAAGCCTCCCGCTGCTGACTAGGCAATTGTGTTATTTTTATTGCACTTTGCTATCTAAATGAAACGTACAAGCAATTATAACGATTGTCATTCCTCGTAAGCAGCCATTACGTCTAAACCAAAGCAATTTATTAAAATGCAACTGTGCCCTGCACGCGACTATATGCGCATCGATTATTTACGATGGGAACTGTCTGTCATTTGCACACTACGACTCTCATTGTTCCGGGGCTTCATATTCGCCCTAAGATCCCATCAACATCTGAACGCATTACATGCCTTCTAACACCTTTGGAACGATACTCTCTGGCCCAATCTAATCTTGACGCAGCACTTACAGAGAGTACTCGCGAGTCGATTAACATGTTTCTCTAGTAGAAAACAAGAAAATCAATTAGCCTCTCCGGCTCGTTGATGGAGGAAACTCGAGACGCCCATAAACAGCGCAAACCAGTCGTATATATTATGCGATCTCCTATGCTATTTGGTGCTGCCGACTAAACCGCCATCACCATCATCATCATCATCATCATTAACATCATCTCCACCATCATAATCATCGACGCTCGAGCATAGGTAGGCAGACATGGCTGTTGCTGCTGTTGAAAGGTCTCGATCATCCTTAAAGGCGGTTTATTTCCAGCCCCCTTGTTGCGAGAGGCGGGAAATTGCTCCGTGCTCCAAACTCGGACCAGTTAGAAACGTGTAATTTAAACGTCATAACTCTCAACACGTTTTCGGAAAATGAGCAGCTACCTAGCTATCCTCCGAGAACCGGCATCCATATTCAAGTTCAGCGACGATCGCTCGCCCATCCGTGCACTGGGGATGCGGAGTCAAACATTCCTCCCACTTTGGTACTCCATAATTGCACGTTTCTTCTTTCCGAAGATCAGGAGAGGAACAAGACTTTTCTTTTTCGCTTTGTGAACTGAACGGCAGCACAGCCACCACTTTGATTTTGATGGCCGCATCATGATCGTGATCTTGAAAATGCACTCGTGGTCGTTAGGAAGACCGGGCGGAATCCTCGGAGAAAATTGGAACGTGATCTACAAACTATACACTCAAGAACAACGCCGATCGCATGCCGGCATCCCTAGAAGCACCGGAGGCATTGGTGTAGAAAGAACTGTCCAGGGAACTCCAGCGGAGTGTGTCCCCCATAGATCGAGCACTGAACACGCTAATGACTGCGGAATCCGATCGTCATCGTTATTAGCTTCCTCGCTTTGCCAAGCACCCCTTCCCCCAAAGCCACCCCGAACAGGGAATCCGAACACTCAAAGGCATGAGAAGTGCTTGAAGTGGTTTCAGTTCAACAAAAGATTCACGATCACCGTTTCTGAATGGAGCAGCGAACACGAGAGTCCGGCGAGATAAAATTTCACAAACGCGCGCGGCTCGATAGCCGCACGTTGAATGATGCTGGCCAGTAGCCGACAAAAGTCAAGTGTTGTGTGTGTGTGCGCCATCAGCAAGAATAAGCAGAAGTCGGCCTCAACCGCGTAGGTTCGGATCGTCCGGGCAGGGATTCTCTCCTCCCTTGCTCCAGTTAAGTTCTCGGAAAAGGTGGACGATTTCTCGGAATTTGTACCGAGGAAGGTGGCGGCTTTTTTGTTTGTCTCGTGTTTCTTTTTTTGTTTTTTCCGCCTTCTGCGACGATGTTTTGTTATGGTCTAGAGCAGACTATCGGGGGGAGTGCTTTCCTGAGGCCTCGGAGATGGTAAGGATACAAGGGTACCACTGACAAATGATGCCGAATGTTGCCAGTCTCGGGACAAGATATACGATGGTTCGTCTTCGTGGTTGTCGGGTGGAAGATTTGCATTTGTGGACTATGCTGCTTTGTTTTGAGAAGGCTGAATGTGTTTTATTGAGAATGAAATATGGGATGTAGTTTTACGAGATGATGCGTTTTGTTTTTTGAAATTAATGCTTGGGGAAGCATGTCGGGTACTTCAAATAATGTTTGAGAAACAACACTCAAGAATTTAGCAGATTTAAACAAAAGTTCAATGAAGGATGAGAAGTTTATTATGCCTTATTCGGAAAATTATATAACATTTTTGATAATAGCGGGTAGCTATGGCTCAAGCATAATTGTTTGCATACTAGAGCAGGACAGGAGACAGCAATTATACGAATGAAGACAGTGTGTGGTGATTACATTCAATGCAATTTCTTGGTTGACTGCTTTCAACGCGAAGCTTTGGATATTTGATTAGGGGTCAGTGATGTTGAAAGTTTTTAAAAGTGCACAATGCTAACTAAGTTTTTCTAAATTAAATGATGAACTGATAGTTGTTTGCCACACTGGCCTAAGTGCAACTTCCGTCATTTTATAACCATAAAGGGCGAACATGAAGTTATTGCAACACAGTTAATTTACTGTAAAATCTGATGTATTTATCTAATCTAATAGATAGAAATAATTGAGTTAGACAACACCGAATTTTTGTATGTGAATATTGATGCTTGCAGCACATCAAGGACAAAGCGACCAGGCTTACTGCGTTGCATAAACCTCAAAAGATGATTCCGTCAAATGAGTTGGATTCAAATGAATAGATTTGAATTACAACGCATTTTTTGAACCTACCGGGATGGAAGCATGCGTGGAAATATCGTAGCATACGCTTCAAGGTAGGAATAATATAATAATGTTCAAATAAATCATGAAAATCCGAGTATTGATAGAAATGGTAATGATAATAATAAAAATGTAAAATCAACATGGAATGTCATATAGAATAGTATATACAATAATGTGAAGAGATTTTATAATGTAAAATGATAATAACAATTACACATGTCTGCAGTGTTGGAAAAATCATTTTCAAAAAACGTTCACTCTTTACTCATTGCAATGATATATCACCGAGGAACTTCGCACTTGAAGTTCGCGAACGAACTTCAATCTAAAATTCATGAAAGCGCAGAGTGAGGAGACGTTTCATTTCTCATCGCGAAAGATCTTTTGTTTCTCCATCTCACAACGTTTCACTCGTATTCGAGATCCGATCCAACCAAATGTCTCCTAGGCTTTGTTCATTTTCTCTAGAGAGTATGTGTTGGCGATGTTCACGCGAGTTTTGATGTTGGTTTTTAAGTGTTGTGCCGCCGCAAAAGTCGAGTGGTGGGAAACTTCTGCTGGAATGGCGTGACGCATTGAGGACAAATTCAACCCAACCTCCCCGGCCACACAGTCATCATGCGGAATGTCAATCAAGGGAGATATCTTTCTGTCTAGATTTCATTTCCATGAAATGCGCAGTTTGCTTTTCAAGAACGAATGTGGTGTAAAGGTATAGAGTAAAAAAAAGATCTGATTTTATTCGTATCCTCGCGTCGGTGATTCGAGTAGAAAAAGTTCGCGATGATTCATTCTCTCATCCCAGAAAGTTCACTCAAGAAACGTTGGCGTGTGAAACTAGCAACGGGAAGTTCGCAAGTGAAAAGGTATCGCACGATGAACTGATATTTTTGTGAGAATTCCAACACTGCATGTCTGCATATTAATGTCCTGATGCAGCTTTAGAAGTATTTGCGTATCCATTATAAATCTAACAGTCTAGACAATGTATCATAGCCACGAGATTTTTTTTTATTAAAACTGTTTTACAAAACCCGGAAACTCCACGAAAGAATAGTATATCTAAACATTTGATACACTACTCCGTTTCCTTGCACCGCTATATTCAATTTATTTCATTTGTAGTTGATCTCATAGGTTCAATTGATGCCATGCACTGGTTGGTCACTGATCTAATCTGATCTAATTCAATATAAATTTAGCCACTACGAGAAAGCATCTTGGAAATAACTGGGCTAGGTGACGTTTTTTTCTTCCAATATTGATGCTTACAGCACGTCAACGACATAATACATATAACGAGCTGAATTCAAACAACTAATAGGTTGCCTGAAAAGTGCCTTTAATATCAGCGATTTTCTATTTTTTTTTATTCCATCCGAATAGTACTCCTTCGGAAGTCTTTCAAAATAGCCATTGGTTTCCATTTATATCTGGATGGCCCAGATGGAATTTTTTAATACTGGAGGAACTTAAGAAAGGAGCAGCGTCACTTTTCGACTCGTAACTTTGGTGGTGGTAGTTTGATTGTTTGGGGAGTATTTTGTCAAACTGGAACAGTGCAGATTGCTTTTCCATCCACCAGAATGAACAGTCGGGAGTACATTGAGATACTCCCAAGTCATTTGCTACCATTCTTGCGGCAACATCGTCGAGTTGGCTACACATTTCAGCAAGATAATGTTTCAGTTCATACAAGTAGAGCGACTTTGGCGTGGTTCAACAAACATGGAGTTCAAACTATGGAATGGCCAACTTGTTCTCCAGACCAAAAACCGATCCAGAATATGTGGGGATTGATCGTGTATGAAGTATATGCAGACAACAAGCAGTACGCAAGCGTTCATGACCTGAAACAAGCCGTCTTATCTGCATGGCAAGAAATACAAGTATCTACTAGCCGTAACTTATTCCAGAGTATAGGTTATTTGAACTGATTGATAACAAAGGAGGACCTACCCATTATTAACATTTAGATTTTCCGATAAGCATCGTTGAAATCTTTAAAAAAGAAATATATATTGAACTGGTTCTATAGTTATGGAACATATAATTTTTATGAATCTTTTATTATGAAGCTAAACACAATATACTTAGAGTCCAAAATTCTACAGTAAAAATAGACAATAAGTATCTATTATTCTGTGCAAGAAAAATCCTTAAGCCATGCGCACTGTGAGAATTTGTTTTAATACAAAGATCTGAAGTTTGTCCCAAAAAGAGGAACATTTTAAAAAACTACAAGGGATAGTCCAATGAAGTTGTACGCAAAGGTGACGTAGGACTTTGTAGCGATGTGTAATGAATGTAATAATCATTTGTGTCAATATATCGTGGCGGTCACTATTTGTACAATTTCTATTTTGCATACTGCTCTTGGCAAAAACTTGCTTTATATTTTCGCTTCGGAATAATATGGAAAACGTTTAAGATTACAAACCTTGTTTGAAGTTGTACAAAAGATTTAAGGTATGCGGCGAAGAGAAAGCTGAAACTTTTCAAGCCACCGCTTGCTTCCAATTGACAAGAATTTAGAAAAGTATGTTAGAATTCTAGAAAGTGTGAGGTGTTTAGTGGATACATGTAACTAGAAATGAAAAGAAAGATTAGTATTTTCCTTTCCATTTTCTTTCTTCTCATTTCTAGTTAGTATTTTAGATATATTCGAATCCAAACAAACTCTTAAGCTGGAAAAATCAAATCGGTCTTCCATGTTTGATCGATCTTCTTAGGACCTGTTATTTTCATCTTTACTAATCTTGTGCGACGACTCATTAGCTAGCAATACTAGCGTCATAATTGCGACAGTTCATAGCAGGTAATTGAAATCAATCAAAGTACTTGTAACTGGTTATGCTAATATTGCTAGTTAATGCCTTTTTTACACACGTTAGTGATGATGTTGGTGGCTGGCTTGTACCGTTCAAATCACAAACCACAAACCGCCTTACCGAAATATGGCTGCCAACAGTGTTGGAAAAATCATTTTCAAAAAACGTTCACTCTTTGCTCAATGCAAAGATAGGGTAGGTAACGACTTAAGCACCCCGAGACCCACGGGCTTAACGTTAACCTACAATGCTCATTTTTTGCAGTATGGTGCTTCACTAGATGGAGTACCATACTGCAAAAAATGAGCGGTGTAGGTTAACGTTAACCCCGTGCTTGGAATAGGGTCTCGGGGTGCTTAAGTCGTTACGTATCGACAAGGAACTTCACACTCAAAGTTCGCGAATGAACTACAGTCCAAAATTCATTGAAGCGCAGAGCGAGGAGACGTTTTATTTCTCATCGCGAAAGATCTTTTGTTTCTCCATCTCACACCGTTTCACTCGTATTCGAGATCCGATCCAACCAAATATCTCCTCGGCTTTGTTCTTTTTCACAAGAGAGTATGTGTAGGCGATGTTTATGCGAGTTTTGATGTTTGTTTTTAAGCAGAGATCGAAATTCTCACTCAGCTGTGTGAAAACCATGCTCTCTCTCAATCAGGTTGTCGATAAGTAGCGAACCGTTCACATTTTCCTCTCTCCTTTTTCGCCGATAATTCATTATCCTCTCTCTTGCATATGCGAAAATATCTCTCTCCAAAATTCAACGAAAATATTTTCTCATGTCACATGTTTCACTGAAAACATGCTACCTAGATCGTGTAGATCGTATACGAGGAGCAAAGCTCGAAAATTAGGCCAAGTCGGTGCACACTGGTACCGCCATGCACCATCATTATAGAATTATAATGTCAGATTAAAACAAGCATGAAGGCTGTGCATTTTCAGGTGTCAAAAAGTAAGTGAAAAATCATTATCGGCATCTAGGATTCACTGAAAAAGAAACGATTTATCAGCTACTCATGCTCTCCGAAAATTATAAATCGCCATTGCTTTTCTCGCGAAAACTGCTGTGAGCGTATAATAGTCTCTCGCTTCTCACATTCTCATCTGTTTCTCCAAGCGGGTGAAAAAGGACGTTTCTCTTCTCGAGTAGGCGAAAATTTCGGTCTCTGTTTTGGACATTACCAGATTGTGGCCTACAGTGGTGCACAAGTATGTGAAAGATATCAACATAGGATTAGGAAAGGTGTCTTAAGGTCGTCATGTATGTACGATTGTTAATAATACGCGAAAAGGACACATATTTACGAAACCGTGAAGAGCTGAATTTCCATTTAACTTTGGGAAAAAATGCTCAAAATAATACGTAAAAATAACAAAAACATCTGTCACGGAAAATGCTACAATTGATATTTGAACTTGTTTACGCTTTCGTATCACTTAGTATGTTTCTGGAGAAAGTCATGATTCGATGGTTTCCATAAATAAGTGAAATTATGTGAAAATCTATTATTGAAACATTGCTTTTGTGGAATTCCACGATGTCTTCATGGCTGAATTCATTAAAAAGATTCTTCCATGGGTTGTTAGTTTTTTTATCTTGTATTTTTTTTTCTAAATGTGATGAGGAATTTCCAGACATAGGTATATGAAATTTCCTTAAAACGGAAGTTATTCAAACTCAGACATCTTGCAAACGCTCCTTGAAGGTTGGTGAATGTTGAAAATTTCTCTCTAAAATCTCTATGGGAAAAAGTAAAATCAAATGGAATAACTTTCCACAAATACCTTGTACTCATAATTGAAAGTCGCATAAGCAGCATTTTCAGAAGCTTTGCTATATTTGAAAGCTTCCGGGAATCTTCTACATATAACTTTTTAAAGATACAATTTTAGGGATATATGTTTTTTTAAATTGATATATTTCAGTTCTTTACTTTTGTTTCTTGAATTTTCGGACTTTTCATCACTTTACAGTTAAGGAAACTATATTTTCAAAGATTTCAAGACTTTTCTAATTGTTGGACATGTTACTGGTAGAACCATTCGAATGAAGCTTGGAAGGTGGCAATCAATTGATGATTCTCCTCAATGTTTTGAGAATTTATATAGTTGTGGGCATGTATGTGGTATCCTCCAACTTAATTAAAAAATCGATTTAACCTCCAACGGAGAACCGCAGCCAATGGCTCATAACATGATAGGCCACAACATCATCCCCCCAGATATCACGCCTTCGAACTAGGTCCCCACTTGCTCATTATGTTTCAATTTCAACCTGTTTTACATATTGACCCTTCCGCACGGCTTCGCTTGCTAGACGCGTGAAAAAAGCCATCATTAGGCTATTTATGACCATGTTTTATGATCGACACCGTTCCCGCGTGCCCATCGGTTCTAAGCTAACAACAACAACAACAAAAAAACGGTTTTAACATAAAAAAAATCTCCTCGACAGTGGACAACCGCATCGTGCGATAAAATTAATAACGCAAACCCAACGGCATTAATTATTCAATCAAACAAAATCGTGGCTCGGTGAAACGCCTTTTCTCCTCTCCGCGACGATCGAGCTTGATGTTCAAACAGCTGATGACAGGCAAAACGGGGAACCACGCATCCCGCACTTCCCACCGGAGCTGACGGGCTTTAATGGTATGCGCGTGTGCGATTAAAGCTCGAGGCTTATAAAAATTGAAATTGCCCCAACAGCCTCGACTAGTCAGCATCGGATCCCAGGGCCTCTGGATTTGGGAAGAGTCGAAAAAGTGTTTCAAACAGAATCCAAAACAAGCATGAATTTAAATGAACCGGCCCGGATCGCAGCGGTCGCTGGTTAGCTGCCTATATGGTCTCGCCTGTGGCATTGGTGGCTGCGGTCATTTCACGGAATCATCCATCCCCCTCTGGGATGGGAGAAGGAGCGCACGCGAGCCAGAAAGGTGCGATTGCGGAAAATACGCGATACGAGCGCGGCATAAACATTCACATATTTTCTGGTAGATTCTCGACCATAAACAAGCACACACATAAGTACATGCTGCGAAAAGGGTGAGCTGTTTGTTGTTGTTTTTTTTTCTTAACATTACAACAGTTCGCGTTTGCCGATAAAAATTCCGAGCGATGTTTAATTATCCATCCATGGACAGCTAATTATTGCGTGAAGACGAACGCATCTTTGGTATTGTTACTGGCCGGATCCGGCCGGCGGTTGTGGTGGTGGTAAACCCTTTCGATAGTGGCCAATGGCAAGGAAGAATGGACAGCGGTACAAGGCCTAATTACGCTTTGGTGCGATGATGGTAGAGTTATCATGTTTAAAACTACGTTCTTGTAATGATATGGGAAGAACTATGAACCATCATGACTTTCACAAGATAGTACTAGTAGACGATATGCTCGCAACAAACAAACATTCGTGTTGGAAATATGTGGCGCACATGAAGTAGAGACATCCTATCATAATATACATATGATATCAAGGATGTGGCACAAAAAGCGTGGCGTTGGGTTTAATTTTTTTTTTATTCATTTCAGTGTATCTAATTAAGAATTTACCACCGTCATATTTTAACTAGAGGATTAATGACCGTTCGGTAATCCGAAGTGCATTTTAAACAAGGTAATTAACGGCGGCGAATAAGCCGCTTAATTAAAGAAAACAAAAGTTGAAGTTTTCAACCAGGGTATTGGATATGAAAAAAAACGAGGCAACGGCTACGATGCATAGAGTATCGACCGTAGCTTACACGCCAAGCGTACAAAATACAATCTGATCCCTGAATACGAATTTATTTGTGCATTTCTCCATCTGACTGTTGTCTGTATGAATTATAAACCGATGGGATGGTTCGTCAAAATCGTGGAGCTCCTAGACAGCTGAAAAAGGGCGTGTCATGGATGTCAACGGATCACAATGAAGCAAGGAATCACCGGAAAGCTTTTTTGGAGCTACTCGAATATTCAGTAACGAGAGAAGACTGAAGCAGTAGACTTCCCCGTCCATATGTTTGGAAATGAAAGCAACATGATTGAATGTTCCGTACTGACAGCATGTATCGATATCAAACATGGTTGAAGGCTATGGCTACGCCAGCGGTTCCAAATACTGGTCAATGACATGCGTTGAACACTTGTCATCCGTAGATTCCACGTTAGTTGATAAGGCATCATTAGCAGTAGAGTGCTTTTAGACAGCGAGGATCAGTGAAATGTCTAGAGATTTTTGAGATAAACCCCAGCTGACGATAATCTGGCGCAGTCACCACTGATCGATGAATATTGAATGTAAGCTCCTGATCCAGCAAGACACCAAGATTGGTTAATCGGTCGGTTCTTCTTAGCACGTCATCCTTGATGCTGTAGACGTACATACTTGGTTGAGTGATGCGGGAGTAAGACATTACCATGCACTTAGGATCACTCACAGTCGCATTTTCTGGGAAACTATTTCCAGGATAGGGTACTGGTGTACACCACCGAAGCGGGTCAGGAACGTGTCCAAGTCACCACAGGAGTTCCGCAAGGTTCGATCTTGGATCTAGTGCTCTGAAACACGATGTATGACAAAGTGTTGCGATTTACGCACCCCAAAGGGGTGAAGATTGACGGTTTCGTGGATGGCGTCACACTAGAGGTCTCTGGCGAATCCTTAGAAGAGCTGGCGTTACCGGCTTCGCACTCCATTGGCATAGTGAAAGGATGAATGCGCTCCAGAAAACTGGAGCTAGCCCATCACAAAACGGAGATTATTGTGGTCAACAACAGAAAATTGGTGCAACAGCGATAATTGCATCGTCCTCTCAAAGCGGCCCTGAGGTACATGGGGATAATGGTTTACGTCCAAGCGATAAGCTGTCTTGTATCAGTAATAAGAGCGATATGCTGTCTTTTATCAGTAACGTCGATTACGCCTGCAAAAAGGCCTCATATCGGCATTACCTCGCATGATGTTGAACAGCGGTGTAAGCGAACAAGCTAAATCTTCTGGTCAGTGTCACCCTGTATGGCGGGCCAGCGCGGGACACTGCTCTAGAACTAAGCACAACTTATGTAAGTTCGAAAGTACGCACATGTGCCTAAGAGTGGTCTGCACATACTACACAGTGTCACGCGACGCCGTCTGTGCCTTAGAGGGGTAGAAGAGTTCTTCGAACAACGTGGCTCAAGAGGTATCCGGAAGACCATTAGAGCCACATATATGGTCAAGTGGTAGAGGGAATGGAATAGCTCCACCGTAGGTCCGGAGTTATCCGCATGGGTCGGTCGGCGACATGGTGAAGTAAACTTCCACTGGACGCAGATCCTGTCAGGGCATGGCTGCTTTAGACAATGTCTACATAAGTACGGGCACGTCGAGTCTTCCGCGTGAAACGGGAGTGCGAATGCAGAGGAAACCGCAGAACGTGTGTTCTTCGCATGTCATCGCTTCAATGGCGTGAGAAACGGCAAAGGAATGTGTCAAGACCGGGACATCTGGAACGCTTTAAGAACAGCGGCTTCTCAGATTGTCCTTGAGCAGCAGTACAGCTGGCGTACTAATCAAAGGTAGGTCAGAAAGACCGGCTAACTACTTAAGTACTAAGTAGTAAGACATATCGGGTACTCAATGCACAATAGACCCCCCACCGGAACCCCCCTCCCTCTCAGATGTCCCGAACCTGGTTTAGGCCCTGGATCATCTCGATCGCATCAACGTCAGGTCGCAGGAGATAACTACTGAAGACCTATGCAGTTAGGCATAGTGGGTGCGTAATGGTTGCCACAATAGCCCTGAATGAATACCGAAAGGTGGTTCTCCAGAGCGCCGGTGCTCGAGGCACGGGTTGGTTTTTAGTCGGTCAGGGAGTTGACACCCTCATCCCCACCCCTGAGTTCTTCAGTTGTCTGTTTGCAGATTTTCCATCCCGTCTAAGAAAAACACTGCTCATTCTTTAGATGCTCAAACAGCTTAGACAGAAAGACTAGTGATTCTCTGTAGTTGTTTACGTCACGTTTGTCATCATGTTTTATGAATTGGGACACTGAAGGACTGCTTCTAAATCACAGCGAAATTTGAATCAGTAAACGATTGATTGAAAATTCGACAAAGTGGAATAACCAAAGCTCGAATGCAGGTGAATACCTCGAGAAGGTGAGAGGTTGCTTTTTAGTCGATTGGCTGCATTTATAACCATGGCAGGTGTCACGTTTCTTGGGGCATTCGAAATAGCAAATTCCATGTCAATCTGTTGTGAGGGTGCCGATTTTTTCCCGGCCCTCGCATACCATCTAAGAAAACTTTTGAACGTGTTTATCAATCCTGATTGAAATTTTCACCACTGAATTAGCTATCGTTTCAAAATAGAGTCACGAAAATTAGACGTATCAAAGTAAATAAAATCGCGGCCAAATTTCAATACGAACAGGCAAGTTGTTCCTGAAAATTGAAAGTCGCAAATAATACAGAATTCAATTTGAACCAGAACAATCGGCAAAAATCAAGGTGATGAAACAAGGACTACGATTAGAAACTCTGAACATGAAATTGGGTTGTTTAAGTCGCACTGCTGCCCGGGATAGAATAATCAACTTCATTATCGTAGCACTGCAGGAACTTAGTTGGACACGACAAAAGGTATTGAAAAACGGGCGTAGAACGGCTATTTTTTATCAGAGCCATGCCATATCACCAAAGAGCTGGGCTCTGACTTCGTACTGCTGGCCGGATGCGTCAACGCGTGGTTAGTGGACTCCCGATCAATGTGAGCATGTCCAAGCTGAACACCTGTGGGCCGTTTCTTCACCTGCAGTATCATCAACGTACACTGCCGAAAGGAAGGAAGATCCGACGACGGAAAAGAAGCGTTAAACGCGCATCTAGAGCTAGAGTTTGACTTCTACCCACGTTGGGACGTTAAAATCGTCATTGGTCACATTGGGCACAGGTAGGACATGAGGCTATGTACCGACCGGTAATTGGGTGGAAAAGCCGGCATGTCGTATAAAACGACAATGGCTAACGATGCGTGAATTTTGGCTAAGTAGTCCAAAGTACCTGGTTGCCCCGCAAAGACACCTACAACGCCTCTTGGAGATCACACGACCAACGCACAGATAATCGACCATGCTCTTATCGATGGTAAATTCTACTCCGATATCATGAACGTTCGCACTTACCTCAGTACAACTCTCGAACCACTACCTAATTTCAGAATGAATAGATTCAAAACATTCGACGGAGTGCAGCTTGCGTCGAAGTCGAACGACGCGATCGAACATTGAGCTTCTAAGGGAAACCGGAGTTGCTCAGAAACACGTGCAACATCTGGAAGCAGTCCTACCAACGTAATAGCAACTTGGCACAGCAACTCTTGAAGATCGCTGGAAAGATATTCGAACCGTTATTGGTAGCACTGCCGTGAAGCAATGGAGGCACTGTGCCGTTCTAACCGTACACATAAATTCTACGAGAAGTAGAGCAGCTCGGGAAAAGGCTACGTAAGACAAGCCGATGTGTTCAGAACCTTGGAAGGTTACCTTCTCACCTATGAGTGTGAGGAGATCGAAAAGTGGATGTAGTACTTTGACGAGAACCTGAACGGCAGTGTTACAGCAAACGAAGGTGGCATGGAAATAGTTCTTGGAACATGTGCAGGATTCCGACACCAATCCTTCTAGAAATTTAGAAGGAAAATCGTCGGATGGAAAAACTAAAAAGCTGCTGGTTTTGACCTACTAAGAAAAACGAGCTATTAAAATAAGGTTGGTATGCACTGGTCAATTTCCAAGAGTCCAAGAGTATACCGGAGGGTTGGATAGAAGGTATCATTTGACCCATCTATAAATAGGAAGACAAGGTGGATTGCTGCAACTATCGTGCAACCACGCTACAAGTTTCTCTCCCGAATTTCATGCCACCGTTTATCACCAATTGCAAAGGAGTTCGTGGGGCTATTCCAGGGGGAATTCATGGGTGCCCGCACTACTACCAGATTCTCGCGACTCGGTAAGTGCTGCAGAGAAGTCGCGAATATAACGTGCCCCACAAATAAGCTTACGACACAATCGTTTGAGACCAACTATGCCAGATCATGCACAAGTAGGGATTTACAGAAAAACTGACGCGGATGGTCAAAGCAACGATGGATCGATTCGTCTGAGTCACAGGGACACTCTCGAGTCCCTTCGAATCTCCGAGAGGGTTACGGCAACATGATGGATTGTTGTGTTTGCTATTTAACATTGCATTTGGGGGTATGATTCGAAGACCGGGGATAGACACAAGTGGTACGATCTTCAGGAAGTCTATCGAACTTTATGGCTTCGCCGACGACGTTGTTATCGTAACTTTGGGAACACACATCAGACTTAAGGCTGAATCTAGAAAACTTGGGTTTGTAATTAATGCATGAAAAATAAAATACAAGAAGGGAAGACACGAGAAGACAGTGTAAGCCTCCCACCACCAGTTCAGATCGACGGTGATGAAATCGAGGCGCTAGATAAATTCAAATATCTGGGCTCATTGGTGACCACCGATAACGACACTAGCAGAGAAATATAAAGGTGCATTATGGCGGGCAATTGTGCCTACTTTGGGCTCCAAAGGACGTTAAAATCGAACAAAGTTCATCGAACTACAAAGTTTACCATCTACAAGACATTAATTAGACAGGTACTCCTCTACGGCCACGAAACATAAACAATGCTCGTGGAGCACCAACGCGTCCTTGGTGTATTTGAACGAAAGGTACTGTGTACGATCTATGGTGCAGATGAAAGACGAAACGTGTAGAATGCGGCTCACGGCCTAAGAGATTCACAGAGAATGAGAACGATCTTTCAAACATGCAGTTCGGATTTCGAAGGCGCAGGTCAACACTGGATGCCATTCGGATCGTCGTAGAAACTGCAGAGGCGGCAATCGTTACTGCACCGTGGTTACCTTGGTCGTAAAAAATGCTTTCAACAGTGCAAACTGGAAAGCGATCGCCAGTTCGTTACTCAGCCTGAGGGCTGCGGAATACCATTGCCGGATCTTGAAGAGCTAGTTATTAAGAACCGAACTCTGATCTACGAAAAAGACTGAGAAGAGGAAAGGAGGCAGTTACGGCGGGCGTTCCTCAGGAATCTATTTTGGACCCAACGCTCTGGAATGCGATGTACAATGTAGGGTTGAAGCAAAACGTTCCCAATTCTCGTAGGTGAATCACGAGAGGCGGTCAAAGTACTTGCCACGGATGCGATAGATATAGTGAAAGACCGGATGCGAGAGAAGAAGCTTACGTTAACGCATTACAACATGATGATAATAAGTAACCGGAAGGCTGTTTAACAGGTGATAATCACGACTGGGGAACATACCATTGACTCAAAGCGAGAGGTAAAGTGCGGTGTTGATTGACGAACGGCTGAGCTTCAATAGCCACGTCGATTATGCCCGCGAGAAGGCGATGTTATCGATCACAGCGGTGACCATCATGCTGAACAACTCAGCAATAAGCAGCAGTAAGAAGAGGCTCCTGGCAAGTGCGTCCACGTCAATACTGAGGTATGGCGGACTAGCCTGGGTGTCAACGTCAAGGCAAAGAGGAACCAGCCGCGGCTGAGTAGCACGCATCGCGTGATGAGCATGAGACTGGCAAGCGCTTACAAAACAATATCGCTGGAAGCGGTCGGCGTCATCTCCGGAATGGTACTAACGGGAATAGTAGCAGAAGAAGATTGCAAGTACTACCGGCAAAGAGGCACGCGTGGTATCCGTAAAATTGTTAGAGCCGAGCCGCTGAGATGGTGGCAACCAGAGTGGAACAATGGAAAGAATGAAAGGAATGGAAGATGGACACATCGGGTCATCCCGAACGTGTCCATATGGCAAGATAGAAAGCTTGAAGAGATCAACTTACACCGGACAAAGTTGCTGTCAGGTCACGGATGTTCCAGAAAGTTCCTGCACAGATTTAGACAGACAGAATCGCCGCTTTGCACAAGCTGTGCAAACGTCGAAGAGACACCGGAACATGTGATATTTAACTGTCCACGATTTGCTGCAAAGCGAAACGAAATGCGTGAAGGAGCCGGAGAGGATTACATAGTGAAACGAATGTGCGGTGACGATGACCCGTGACCGGTTAACAGAGCGGTGGCGGAAATGGCGAGAAGAGCAGCGAAACGGTGAAGAATGAAGAAAGAGAGCTTCGGATATGTAGGGCTTCGGCAGTGTGGTCGTCTCCTGCCGGACTACCTTTGCAACCCGGAGACGATGAACAATCTACGAAGGCCTCCTTGCGATAGCCACCGGTAGTGGGGTACCCACCAGAGCGGAAGTCTCCCCAACCGGAACTGGTGGACTAGCTCCGACACCGGAGGAAGTCAGGAGGAGTAAGGAAGAACAGCGGAAGGATACGGACGATCACAGATGAAACCGAGAAGAGAAGAATAAGAAGTGGCCAGTCCAGAAAGGACAGTGGCATTCAGCCACACAAGAGCAGTGCATAAGATCACAACAGTTTCTCCACGAAGTAATACTTTAGGGTAGTTTCGCGAGGATACGAGGGTAAGGCAGAGTGTTCATTTTTCAGCTTGAGTTTTTTCACTGTTATCACTACTGACGAAGTGGAATTTGTATTTCGCAGTCCGGCAAGTGAGTGATCCACAGATCATCCCAAAAAAAAATTGAGGTGGTAAATGCTAAAATCTGTCGAATACGGTGGGCTGGGCATGGCGTAAGAATGTCGAACGACTGCCCAGTTCAAATGATTGTCGATAACGAACCTACGGTCACCAAAAAGAAAAGGAACGCAACGAGCAAGATGGATCGATCAAGGGGAAGGCGACCTGCGGACCCTTCACAGACTGGCGAAGTGCAGTCATGGACCGGATAGAACGGTGCCGACATCTGTGTACAGCAGTGGTCACTCTGGCCTTAGACTTATTGGTAAGGCTGATCAGTTTTTCTGTAATTACGAGTATCTGTCACAATTGTGGGAACGTAAATTGCTTAATGCTCGTTAAATTAAACAAATTTTCAATTCTTTGTAGCTTAAGAACGTTTAGAAACACCTGGAAACATAGAAAATTATTTTCGAAGCTATTTATCTCGAGTCAGCTAAGCGCCAACCGCAGTTTGCTGAAGCGATAATGTGAGCATGAGTTCAAACTGCCATTCTGATCCATTCGCGTGGTGTTCAATTACCATAATTTAACGTGAAAATATCGCTGATTTTATGACGTCTCGCTTGTTTCGACACCACAAGAATGCCTGATATGCATACACACACACACACATACACCATATGCAATTAGGTAGTGCAATTTTCCGTCTCTGGAAAGTGCCAATGCAGTGTTGGCCATGCTCAGCGGCTTAAGACAAAAGAGGCGAGTGTACAAATTGTGGCAACTTTCGGCGGCCACATGGTCGTTCCGCCCAATGATGGTGACAGTCGCGGAACTTTGGCATGTCGCGAGTGCAATAAAATTATAATAAAATTGTAAAAATATGAACAACGGGGTTCACACCTACCGGGGTAGGATAAATAAAGATTTGAATTTTATACCTGTTTGTTCTTTGCTCACGAAGCGTTGCTGAGGTTGAGATTGTTGCAGTTGTTGATCTGGTGACTTGTAGGGACAGGAAGTGTCTTGAAAACGAGAAAAGCGAAAAAGAGTCATTGTTTAACGGTTGAACAGAGGATGATTGTGATGGCGAATGCTTGTTTAAATGTTTGATCAGCGAGCCATGCGTGAATTGGACCCCTCGTGTCAAGACGACGGAGGCTGCGGCGACACGCGGAGTAGACTAGATTTGTGTCGCAAAGAATTGCGAAGCTCGATGTTTACCCGTAAAATTAACGTTTGTTAACGGTGCCTGGTGGGCATTTAGCACTCTATTGGTGATATTGAATCGTACATGAAGGTTATTTCTGAATGAAAAGCACGTATTGCTGGCTATTTATACCAACCGTATTTTCGGTAGTTTTATGTTCCTCCCAGTCATTTATCTCATTCGTTAAAAAAAAGTCTTCAATCAAAACCATTTGAACTTTGAGTCGCTTTGAGTAAAAAGAATTTCATTCGCCATTGGGCAAGCATACCATTCAGTCCATTTTATGACCATCCTACATAAATCAGGGGATTAACCGTCACTAATGTCAACCGCCAGGACAATCCCAATCTGTGAAAGGCGTACAACAACAAAGGATTAACTTGCAAAGTTTTTAGACCATATCGCAAAAACAAATGGCACCAGTCTTAAAAACACACCTCTCCTCCCATCCCGAAGCGCTCTCAACCGTGATTCGATTCAAATTCCTTGACCACACTGGACTGGATTATCACACAGTTCCGGACCATTTCGGTTTCCTCCTTTCTTCCACAGCCCACGGTGTCCACCCTGAATGTTCGTGCTCGCCGGCTTAACCATCAGTCCTTCGGGAAAGATTTGTTTTTAATTTTCTTCCCCGCCTCTATCCACCCCAAATCTTATTCCATGCTTCTTCGGTCGGTAGAGAGAAAGACAAGTAAGTTTATGTGCCTGAAAATTGTCGCGTCAAGATAAGTCATTATTCCTCGGAGGCGCCATCACCAATCTGCGGTAAAATAACAACCCGTCGAAGTCTCCTTTCCCCATGTCTACACTCTCTAGTCTCAGAGTTCAATAATGTTGACTTTATCGCACTTCTTCGGCTGAAACTCTCTGCTTGCTCTCCCTTTCTTTCTCTTTCTCTTTCTCTCTTTGCACTATACGGTTTCAAATAAGCTGAAATTGGAATCTTTTCACTGAGTTTGTTTTGCCTTTCTACGGTGAATTGCTTCCTTCTGAATGAAGTGGACTCAGCAAAAGTTGGTCACGTGTTTTTTACTTTTTGGCACAAACTGTTTAATTTTACAAACTTTGCCCTATTTTTGCACAAATGCAGGAGAGGGTCCCTTTAATGAAGTGTATTAATTGTTGGAAAGGTTTCGGACCAAACGACTCTTTTAGTGGCGTTTGATCCAATGGCCTAACGCCGAAATTTCAATTGATGGAATTTAAAAACGAGAGCTTTATAAAACAATGACTGCTAGAACTTCAAACCTACTTGGGATTGGCCTGTTATGAAGTGAGATCAGTGATAAGCGAGAAACAAGTCCATCCAGCAGGTAAACAGCTTGTTCGATTGTCATTTATGTATGTTAGTGGTGACAGAAACAGTGTCTTCTCTTTATCCAAGGCTGAAAGCTTTTCTCGTGGCAATTCCAAGTGAACTAAATGTAGTAAAATGAAATAAATCACTAGAAGTGGGATGATGCACATCTAGATAGATGAAGAGGCTACATAAAAAGCTAAAAATTTGACACAATTTAACGACATCGTTTTGGCAATGGTGTAAGTCTAACAAAAGTTAAATGAGGATTTAGAACGTGAACGCTTCGTGAAACTCGAGTGTTACGAATAATAACGTCATCAGGAATTTTTTTTTTAGCAATCCTTAGCATAGCGAAGGCAACATTGTATTTATTGCGGGCATTTTTATTATTTGTATTATGGCAAATGGCCTTTTTTGATTAACGTTTGCTAGAAGATGAGACAGAGTCTCAATAAATATCATTTCATTACTGATGGTAAGAATGCCTCTGTTCAATTCAAAATCAGTATGCTGCACAATTCTAAGTCTAGATCATCGTTAGAGTTAGCGAAAGTCGAAGCTAGCAACATATAGATGTCATGGGATACAACACATGACAATGCCATTGTTACTGTAACTGCAAATCAAATTCGTACCCTGTTCGAGATCATCATCTCGACATGTTTTCCATCAAATGTAGTCGAATTGTGGATCAAATACAAGGATGACATGGTTGATGATACTTTACATCGAGCTCGCACAACCACTGAGAATTACGAGCTGGAAATTAACAATAAGATGCGGTTCGTTGATTTTGATCGAATACATGTGTTTTCTCATGTGCGGCAGTGAAACTTCAGTAAGAGGACGTAAAGCAGCCATTTTCTTCATCAATGCACCTGGTGGAACTTGCAAAAAGTACCTTATTTCATTACTATTGGATTCGGTTCGCTCATGATCAGATATTGCGGTGGCGGTTGCCTCCCCGAGCAGGAACGAATAACTTGATAACTAGTCATGGTATTGAAGAGCTCAGGTTATCCCATTTTCGCCGTTTTCCACAAAACATTTTTTTTCGACGATATCGTATCAAAATATAAGTCTTGTGGATGCATTAATGAAATTTAGCATTTTTAGAGGTTTTTTTTGACGCTTAGGAACACCGTGACAGCATGTTGCGTATACGCAACACTGGCGCATTGCTCGACAAATAGAATGCAACATACATTTTAAGCTCAAATGGTACACACTCAGCCACACCTTAATGGATGGTTAACTAGCTACAAATAATATTTGGCCTTTTGTGAACATATTCCCATTGTGAAACGACAAAAAATATAACCAGTAACTTCTAGTTTATGATTGAAATTGTGTCCATAAGACATGTACCAACTCATACAATGCAATTTGTGAGTTTTGTTTTCTATTGGTGTGTTAACACAGTCAGTAAGATAGCCAAAGGATATACCTTTCAAACAAACTAATTTGTTTTGATCGTATTCAACGTACATGCAAACACGAATTTTTCAAAACCACTGTTGCGTATACGCAACAGCGGACGGAAATGGGTTAAGAGGTAAAAACCTGAGGATAATACCATAAAATTGTTCCCACAATGTTATGCGAATTCCAAATTGAGGTAAGAGAATTTCAAAATAGTACCTCTCAAGTATTCCGAGGTATCCGGAATAACAAGTTTTGTTATTCAAGAGACATTTTACTTGCAATCTTTTGGTATTTTGTTTAGGTATTTTACCTCTTAATCTGAGCTCTTAAATATCAAGACCAGTTATCAAGATCAAAATTAGGTATTCACATGTTTTTGTCTCCTGCTCGGGTCTTCAGAGAGTGCAGCCACATTGTTGGAAGGCGGTCGAACGGCTCAATCTGCGGTAAAGCTGCCGTTGAATCTCCAGCTGAGACGAATCGACATGCAACATTTCGAAGAATTCGGCAACGACGAAAGTGTTGCAGTGTTGTTAGATTATCATCTGGTACGAATGCACTATGGCACATAAACGAGCATTGGAGGCACTCGATCGAAATATGTAAGATCTGCGCAGTAGCTCGAGACCTTTTGGCGGCGCAATGATTTTGTTGCCAGGTGATTTTCGACAAACACTACCCGTCATTCCACAAGCCTTAAGCTTTCGTACTTGGGGCGATATGTCAAGAAGCTACAGTTGACGACAAACATGTGAGTTACCTTGCAAAACGATCCGTCTGCCGAGATTTTCTAGAACAATTGTTGGCGATTGGCAATGGATTGATTTAGTTCCTGCCGAATGTCTGCCATTTCACAACGACGAAAGAGGAACTCATTACGAGTGTTTTCCAAACATCGTCCAGAATTATGAGAACCACGATTGGTCAAGTGCACTTGTGAAAAATAAGGATGTCGGGGATTGGAATTTCGTAATGCAAAATGTAATTCCTGGTCAATTGCGTTCATTCAACTTACTTGATTGTTTGACTAATCCGGATGAAGTAACCAATTACCCAACCAAACTTCTGAATTCATTGGATTTACCAGGATTACCACCATATATTTCACGACTGAAGATTGGATCTATTATCATCATGCTCCAGAACCTCAATCAACCGAAATTGTGTTATGGAACAAGATTGGTCGTTAAACAACTCAAGAACAATGCCATTCAACGATGATGCTCATGGCGAATTCATGGGCGAGGAAGGGATCATTCCAAGAATTCCACTTATTTCAATCGATTTACCTTTCGAGTTCAAACGAATACAATTTCCGGCTAGCCTTTAATTTGCCATGAAAATCAATAAATCACAATCTTTGCAAGTGTGCGGGATGACTCTCGAACGCTCATGCTTCTCGCATCGTTGTTTTTTACCCAGGTAACCGATAAGCATTAGCATATGCAGTAAATCAACCCTTAATCTGCATTTCAGATACTACAAGCAATATATTAGCATTATATCAGCATCTTGAATGCTATCTGTTGTAAAGCTGCATTTCAAATGGTTTTTAAATGCTTTAGCCTGTAATAAGCATTTCGATTGCAAAATAGCATTAATGAAGCATTTTCATAGCATTGCAGTAAAACAGCCATATATTGGACCAAAAGTGGCATTTATATTACATTTAAGGTGACTTTAATGCTTGATAGGCTGCCTTAAAGACGTTTTGGAACTGCTTATTGGTTATCAGGGTATCTTTGTTTATTTACGCGCAGGATAATGGAACAAAGAATGAAATCTCCCACAAAGCACGGAATTGAACTGGCGCAAGATTCTGTCAACCTCTTCAACCATGTTAATAAAGCATATAAATTCAAACAAATTCGAAAAGTGTTTCATTCAATAAATATCCTAAAATTCAAGTGTCGTAATCTGTTATCAATCTGGCTTAAAGTCACTAAAAAATAAAATTATATCATGAATGTTCGGAATTATTTGAATCTTAAAATCGGGTAAAGCAGAACAAAGTTCACCGGGTCAGCTAGTTTGCTTATAAATACGAATGAAAATTAACTGGTAGTAAAATGCAACCCCTCAAGAAACTAACCATTTTTATCCATTAATCACTTCATTTAAATAAGGCCTTTAGTCTAATCTGGTCTCTAAATGTTCTAAGCAACATTTTGCTGAGAAAAGAAATAGGTTTATTACTGAAAAACTAATTTTATAATTTTTTCAAAAACTGTGCTTTTCAAAACATGCGGGAATAATGGCACCCTGCACGGCGATTTACAATGTTACGACTTAACTCTAAGTATTGTTGTTCGCATTCCTGTAGGTGCTAGTTTTGAATAATTAATGCAGGAAGGATAATCAAGACACGCATTCAAAATGCATTTGCAGGTGTATCAACTTTCGGTAACTCCTGGATTTCATAACTCGTTGACTAGCTCAATTTACCAAACTACCAAACAAGTTTGGTGCATTTTTGCGTGAAGTCATATCAGAGCATCAGACATCAAAAACGATAATTTGTGTTCGAACATTATTTCGTTTTCAGCGCACATCGTAAAACTCACATCGTAGCAAGTGGATTCCCAAATAATGAACGTGGAATTTGGTCATTCAATCCCATGAACCATATTGGTGTTTGAACAGCACAGATTGCTCCTGTTGTTGATTGTTTTGGTTTTTAAATAATACAATCACGCCAAATAAGTTTGAATTGAAACGCGGAGGTGTTGTTATTTGTTTCATTGCTCTGATTTTTTGTCTAACCGTATTTGAAAAACCAAGCCTCTCGTCCTTTGTACTACTTTGATTTTTGAAAATTAGGCTCTAAAAGGCCGCTACAGCAATTATAAAGTGACTTTCATTTATCATGGTTCCCTCGTTCAAAAGTGACATTCATTTCTGGCTAAGGATTGTGAATTAATATACTGACGACTTCTGTGTGAGCCTGTGTGATTTTGTATCTCTGATTTGAGGTGTTTCTTTTTTCTTTCTTAGCGTTTCATGCTTATTGCTTGCTCTCAACTTAGTGTTCTAAATGCACTTCCAGTTATTGATTAAGAGCTTTCTATGCCAGGTACCATTTTTGCACTAGGATGATTGTGTGGCAAGTACTATCAAGGATTCGAGAAATTTTCCCAAACGCAAAAATCCTAGAGCTGAACGGGAATCGAACCCAGCCACCTCCAGCATGGCGTTGCTTTGTAGCCGAGCCTTTACCAAATGAGCTGAGGGAGGAAAGATTAGAGTTGTTTATAGAGATGTATTTTGGATACGCTTTTTTAAGTTATATTCTTAAGATTTATAAATTTTAGATTCGATTTATAAAATCTGCAAAAATGAGTGTTGAGATTTAATTACGTCATGGATGTGAAATTAAGTGTTCAGTTTATAGTTTTTAGTTTTCAGTATTCTTACTAGCCACTGGTAGGCATCTCAAGTAAAATTGCTAAAACCAGCCAGCTTTATTAAATTTTATGAAAGTTTTATAAAAGCCACTAGAAATCCATTGGATTTTCTTTTAAGTAGCCATTGCGAAGAAAAAATGGCTTTCAGGCAAAACTGTGACTTTTTTCCAATAGCCATATTGAAATATAAGAAATAATTGAAATTGGGAAAGATAAATGCACCAAATTTTAAACGTTTTGTAAATGAACTGTAAATCGGAGATAAATTTCATCATTCTTTTAGATAACCTAATTGAATTCCATTAATGTTCAGGAAATTCATGATTGATTTATCGAATATTTTTGTTTTAATTTGGTTTTTGTTTTCGCATAATTTCCGAAGCGCATTAGTTTTTGACTCTTATGGTGCCAATAGTCACCACCCAAGCAGCACTAAACTCTCATAATTGGTTGCAGTAACTTGAATGTGACTCAATTGAGGCACACTAAAGTTACTTTGACTGGTTTGTAATAAGTGTGCTACTAGGGCATAAAATTAAATGCGCATATGATTGAAAACTCTATTTTTTTCTGGATATTTTGCTATCAAACAAAATTTCCCGCAACACTAGAACTTTTTTCTCAGATATTATTTACTGTTAAATGAATCAGAAGAGCAGTGAATCAAACAAAGCAGATCAACAAAAAGCAAACACGATATCACGGTGAAGTTGAACAGCTGTGGCCATTTGACCGTATGCTGGTTTTCATGGCCACCAAGAGGTTTTATGAAGGTTCTCAAATGGTCAGAACATCTTTAGCTAGAACATTTTCAAAATCTCTATAGTCTTAAAAAGGTTTTATTAACTTGTTTTCACAACCGTCTGTAGAGTGGGTCACTTTGTACAAATTTCGGTTTTAAAGAAGCATAGATGAGGTGTTGTTAGACAAAACAGTTTTGAATGAAGTTTTGTCAACAAAGCCGGGAGGAGTGCTGTACGGCTGGAATAAAATTAAAATGGTTACTTCGGGTCCGTCCGATCTGTTTGCAGATCTGCGATAATAAGAGCTTTTGCTTACTACTGACGGCGCATACAAATTTACTGATACTGGTTTTCGTATCTTAGGAACTGTAAAGGTTTGTTTCCAAGGTAATATATCGGTCAATAAATCCCAGGCCGGCACTAATATTATATCCAAATCATTTTTCGAAAGTACTAACCATCAAAAGATTACTATCAAAATCTCACGACGTTTGGTTTATTATTTATCGAGTTACAGGGGTTTAAATGATGCTACTTTTGTGATTCTTAAAAACGATGGATTCGAAGAAATTTCGTGTGTTGATATATCATTGCTTTTTGATGAAAAAAAACACCGTTCAAGCCCAAGCTTGGCTTTAAAATGTTATCCGGACTCTGCCCCATCGAAAACGACCATCAACGATGGTTTGCCAATTTAAAACGTGGGCGTTCGGACACCAATGATGCTGGTCTGGCCCTGGTTGGCCAAATGAGGCAGTTATTCCGGAAAATTTCGAAAAAAAACCTTGAAAATCATCATGGGCAATCGCAAAGTGAAGTTGCCAGAGATAGCTGACACTCTGAAGTTATTGAAAGATAGTGTTTACACCATCATACACGAAAATTTGGGTATGAAAAAGCTGTTTTTCCAAATGGGTGCCGTGTTTGCTCACACCAGAGCAAAAAAAAAAAACGAGTCGATGATTCATAGAGCTGTTTGGAGATGTTCACGCGGAATAAGAAGGAGTTTTTGCGTCGATACATCACAATTGATGAAACATGGATTCACCACTTCACTCCGGAATCAAATCGATAGTCTGCTGAGTGGCGTGCAGACGGAGAAAGCCGTCCAAAGCGTCCAAAGACATCAGCTGGGAAGATAATGGCCTCTGTGTTTTGGGATGTGCATGGAATTTTATTTATTGACTTCTTGGAACATGGAAAAACAATCAACAGCGACTATTTTATCGGTTTGTTGGATCGTTTGAAATCGCCCAGAAAAGGCCTCATTTGAAGAAGATGAAGGTGCTCTCTCACCAAGACAGTGTACCGTGTCACAAGTCAACAAAAGCAGCCGCAAAAATGGTTGAATTGGGTTTCGAATTGCTACCGCATCCACCGTATTCTCCAAATCTGCCCCCCAGCGACTACTGGCTCTTCGCAGAACTCAAAAAGATGCTCCGTGGAAAGAGATTTGGCTCAGATGAGGAAGTGATTTCTGAAACTTAACCATATTTTGATGGTCTTGATAAATCGTTCTACACTGAAAAACTAGAGAAACGTTGGAATGATTGTACTAGCCGTATCACTCTAAAAGGAGATAACATTGTTGAATAAAAATGAATTTTGACAAAAAATGTTGAATCCTAGAAAGGTTGAGCTGTTTAGTGGTACCAGGTATTCAACGAAAAAAATGTTGTTTTCCTACTTTTGCCCGGGACTTGTAGACCGATGTGTTAATAGTCGTGGGTCATATCGGATGAAGCAGCTCTGGACAGATGCAATTCGTTCGACTGTATGCTTTTTTTCGATATTATGAAAATGAGGATCCGGCGAAGCGTATTCTAGTATGGAGCGCACCAAGGAACAGTACAAGAATTTTATTCAGTAGATGTCTCGAAACTCCTTAGCTGCATGGAAATAAAATTCTACATTTCACACCATGTAGGACAAACTTGGATTGTACGTGAGTGTACTGTAAACGATTACCCCAATATTTTTCAACTGCTTCTACCAAAGTAAACAAGTTTTTGAAAACGATTAATTGAAGTTGATATGAGAATGTTTTTCTGAAAACGTATCAACCGCGCTTTTCCTGAACTCAAAATTTATCTCACAAAATTTTTGGGCAGCTTTAAGATCTGCTTCGAGAACTAGTATATTGGATTCAGTCTTGATGCGTAGGTAGATGTTTCAATCGTCGGCCAAAGATTTTCGTTGATTTTTCAGCAAAAAGTTCAGATATGAACGATATTGAATTAGAAAATGATATGTAGCCGAAGTAGCACATTTTGTATTGACATCGGTTCAAGAAAGAGGAGTAATGTGTAAGTTGCATTTAAAGGGCCAAAGCTCAACTCCGAAGCCCTACATCAGGATCAGTTCAGCGAAGATAAAATGTCGCTAGTCGACCAAGCATCTTTTAAGAATCAGGAAAGTTGGTAAGTCGCATTAAAAGTTTTAGCTCTGCATTGGCTACCTTCTAGTTTGATTAGTGTTTGGTTCGTGATAGTTTGATTAGTGTTTGGTTCGTGTAAGGAATAGACCTTTTACTCAGGGCATACCATGAACCTCTGGTTTAGCCGTGAACTACCCTACAATAAATGGGTTAAAACTGTGGTGGTAAAAGAACCGTGTTTTGAAATTATTTCCATAACACTTAACAATTTTTTCACCACCAAACCCAGAATTTCATTGATTGCTGGCTTAGTACTGCGTACATATGATGTTTATTAAATGAAATGAATAAAGTTCTAAGAATGGATACTAACAACTTACAACCAAAAATTACAAAATAAATGCCTGTTGAAAAACTGTTGGAAAGCGAGGCAAAAAGGCAGACATTTTTCTCTTTCTTAATTCTTTTCTTCGCATTCACTTGAACTGTACCTAAATACAATTGCTAGTGTGCGGACCTCAACACTTCGCAGCAGGTGACTTTTTTTTATGAAAAATATACATTTACCCAGTATTGGTATTCGAATCGATTTAAATTCGAGAATATGTAGAGGCTCTGCTCAATTGTTATAAATCAAGACGCAGTACAAAAATCATTAGAATTTTATTCTTTTTCCGTCATTTGTCTTTCATATACAATAACTTCTCTAATGCATTGATGTTATGCTCGACTAAGACCCAACGATACAACATAGTTATTTTAAAACATGCATTTCCCTAAAAAACAAGGACCGCATACAGACATTAGTCATTAATTTTCCAAAATAATTTCGCGAAAATCCCTCCTCAAACGAAATCATTTTAGCGACCAACTTTTGCTGTGGACATCCCATTTTATCCATGCGCACAACTAGTCGGGACAAAGTGTCTCCTTGCCTGCCTCCATAGGGTTGTATTTTTGAGCCGCATTCCTTCGAGTCCCGAGTTTTTATGGCATCCTCTCCAGCAGTATCTCACTCTCGTTCCAGTCTCGACCTGCTGATCTGGCTGGTTGACTGTAGGAAATTGAGTCATTAGTCACCCCTTTGTGGAAGCACCGAGCGCTTCTTCTTGATTCTCACTTCACGCTTCTTTAGGAGCATCTCAACGACGCAACGACGGTGGCGCCCGATTGGGTTTGCTCACGCTCGTACCAATTCACTTACAGCGACGACGATCCCGAGCAGCTCTAGCGAGCGACGCTAATTTTCCAATAATAGTTTAATAATTTGACATAAATTATGCTTATTGGTTGAGCTCTTTTGTGTCCATTTTTTATAGCCAGTCGTAAATTTTAAAACTCGGAAAATTCATTCGCCATACTTCGGTGTGTTGCGAAGGAGAGGAAGCCAAAGTAAGGATAGAAAGATGTTCAATATTATGACACAACCGTGCGGCTGTCATCCGTCCACAACGTCTTCATGTTTGATTGTAGCGGACTTTTATGTAGATAATGTCGCTTAAGATTTGCGAGTAATTAACACATCGCTACGGGCCCCGTTCAGTGACCGTAAAACGAAACCCACTATATCTGTGGCCGGGGAACCGTGTAAAAACCAGGCACCTGCAGAGACCGAATTTTCGAACACAATGCCATCGTCATCAAGGCAGGCTCGAATTTGTTGTTGTTGTTGTTGTGGTTGTCAGTGTCGGTCATAAACCTGGAAATTCATAAATATGAAAATTAGAAATGAATAGATCGGCGATCTTCTCGGGACGTTGGAAACATGACTCAACGGAAAGTTTAGTGGATGGTGATCGGAAGATAATTTGAAGGAGTGTATAAATCGTCTGCGAACATAACCTTTAAAATGTAAAGTTGGTTTAATGCGAGAATTACTGTGGTTTCTTGAGTTTCTCAATTTTTTTGTCGAAAGCATCAATAGGAGAAGTGGAATTCTGTATAGAGAAAGGTGGTGACATTCGTGTTGGTTGAAGTAATAGTTAGTCTAGAGAACCAACAGAGCTGTGCGTAAAACTAGCATTTTGACCAGAAATATAGATTGTATCAACAGAAGGGATGAGTCCCTTGTATGTTGCAGTAGTTTTTTAGATTCTGTTTTTGTTTTATAGAGTTTTAGAAAATACGATTGCAAAAATGATGCGGAGAAATATTCAAAGCTTATTATTTCTAAAAATCCATTATATTAAGTAGACTGGCCTGTATGAAAACCAACCAAAATCTCATGATACCAAGATGATGATTCAAGATAACTTTCAAATGAGTTCTTAAGGAATTTACACGAGAGTAAACTTCATTTTCGACAGATCAATTCAATCAAACTTCAAGAAAATGTTCATTGAGCATCTTTTTGTAAAAATCTCAGTTCTTTATTGGTTATTGGTCCATTGCCTCCTTTTTTTACGTTTTTGAAAAATTGTTTTTTTTTCTAATCATCTAACCATCTACTATCTCCGCAATTATTACGTCTCGAATCAGGGAAGGTTTTTAAGGAAATCGTTTAATTATTGCAGGAACGCAAAATATTTTTTTTTGCCGCAGTGTTGCCAAATAGACTTTTTTGCACTTTTTTCAGCAAATGAGTATTATTTGATTTGAATTTTTTTAGTTTGATCGAGCTACTGAGATTTGAAACTATGAGCTCCTCAGAGAATAAAATTATGAGTCGTTCTTGGGATACAACATTATGAAGCAAAGAAGCAATAATTCATTAGGTTTTTGTGTGTTCAATCCATTTGTTTTTTTGCCTTTATCTTTAGAACGATCACGTTTCAAACAGTTTACAAGATGTTTCTTAGAGGAAATTGTGCAAAAAAAACCTTAAGAGGACTTTCATTACCGGCAGTGTTGCCAAATATGACATTTTAACATAAAAAAGCAGAATTTTCCTAAAAATTAATGTGTTTTAATTTAAAAACTAACAAACTAACTAACAATTAGATTCCAAGGTTTTCTGAGCTGTTTCTGTTTCAGCTTTTGAAAAAAAATATGTTTATTGTTAATATTTAGCAGTTTTTTTTTCTTCATTTTCTCTTATAACGTTCGAAAAAAATTTATCACTTATTTAGCATTAATTTTGCGTGTGTCGTCAATTGAATAAAATTCGATATATTTTATTTCAATTCATTGTGTTTCTCAGGTTCTTTTTATAGAAATGAAAATCCTCGAGTACGTTTCCGATTAGAAATAATTATATTTATTAGAAACAAGAAAGTGGTGTTAGTTTGCATTGAAGTGCTTAACGTGCAAACATTTTTGCGTACTCTCGATTTAAAAAGTTTCAAAATTTTCAGACCCATTCTCGGGCTACAGAATTTTTAACCTTAAACTCTCAGTTTTGTCCTACGTGTTTTGTGTGATTGATGCGTTGTCCGATAAATTTTCTTGGCATAAGCGTGTTGTGTAAAATGTGAGTAGTACTCTTCTTTTCTGTTAAACTAGACACAAAAGTCATACGAGTAAAAAGCTTTGAAATGCCTATTTATCGTCAATCAGGAGCAAGGTTGCGGCTTATCATTTTTGACTTATCCATATTCATTTGCCGATAGCTCTTCTCAGAAGCTCAATTTCAAAATATGATGTATGATGAACTTATGGTGCTTGAGTAGACCTACAACTTTGTTTAACAGTACATAGCTCTATCTCTTATATCAGAGGAATAAGAGCGTATATTCGCAGTGATCTTCGCGATGATATTCGCGGTGAAGATCACGCGAATATCATCGTGAAGATCACTGTGAATATACGCTCTCATGTCGAAGATATAGGTGTTAGAACAATGTACTGTTACACAAAGTTGTAGGTCTACTCATGCACTACAAGTTCATGATACATCATATTTTGAAATCGACCCTCTGAAAGGAGATATTGGCAAATGAATATGCCTGAGTCAAAAATGATAAGCCGCAACCCTGATCAGGAGTTTGTCCTGTTGTTTTAGTGGTTTATTCACAGCAATCGTAATGCCCTCTCGGCTGCACCTTGCGTGGCATGCACATGTAAGCATTCGTGTTTCCCCTTGAATTGACGGACCCCTTGGAGGAGGACAATAACATTGATGAACCCGAAGATGATATGCTGAATTTGACGTCTTTTCTTAATCAAGGAGATTAAATAGCTTAAGTAACTTTAATCTGTCGACTATCATTAATTTAGATTACGATGAAAAGATAATTAATTCCAATAGTTTTAGTTTTTCGACTAACATAGTGCCGTCACATAACCGAGCCTCAAAAAACATGTAAAGAAGTAGTAATTTATTGTCAAAATTTAACAGAATGAAGAGTGCAATTAAAGTGAACGAAATTTATAAACAAGTTGCTGCGTGCAATTTTACAGTAATTTTAGGAACTGAGACGAGTTGGGATTCTGAATGTAGGCACGAAGAGGTTTTTGTGAATCTGTTTCAACGTTTTTAGGAGATGATCGCGATAAATTGTTGTCCCAAAAAAATGCGGTGGAGGCGTTTTAGTAGCAGTTAGTGTTAACTATGAATCGGAACAAATTTTATCATACAAGTGCAAGGAGTTTGACCATGTGTGGGTAAAATTTCTCATCGAGGCAAATTCACATTTTAGCGTCAGTGTATTTCCCAGAACACGCGAGGAAAGAGTCCTATGAAAATTTTTTAGTATTGCTGGTGATATTGTTTCGAAGTTGATTCTGAAGCAAATGTTCACATATACGTAGATTTTAACCAAAGACATCGACTTATTGTTGATGACGAAAATGAATCTTTCTTGATACCAATTGTAGACAACGAAACGCTTCATACTCTGTTTGAAAGTAGGTGAATTAGGGCTACATCAAGTAAATACCGTGAAAATAAAGGCACTGCTACTTAGATCTGTTATCTACAAACGTGTCGGACGATTTCTGCGTATCCGAGTCATATTCGCCCCTTTGGAAAAATGAGCATTTCACACTGCCATTGAGTACTCCGTATTTATACACGAAAAAACCAAAGATGGATAACAATTTCACCGATCATTCTATGATTTTAGCAATGCAAACTATGCAGTAATCAAACATAAATTAAATTGTGTCGATTGGTAAATTTTAACGCGTAATCATGGCATAGAAAATCAGTGGATGCATTCTACGAAATAATGTATGATATTCTAGAACAAACAGTCCCTAAAAAGCGAAGGAAGAAAATCAATAATAAAGTGCCAGAGTGGTTCAATAGATAGGTAATCAATCTTAGAAATAGGAAGCAGAAAGCACATAAAGCGTATAAAAGAAATAAAAGTGATGAAAACCTCTCAATCTACCTGGCCATATGTGATCAGCTAAATCTTGAAATATTAAAAGCATACAAAGAACACAACACAAAAATAGAAAATAATATTAAATCGGACCCTAAATACTTCTTCAAACATGTTAAAGAGAAACGAAAATCTCAGAACTTTCCATCAAAAATGCATCTAGGTGACAAAAGTGGTAATACTTCTAATGAAATTTGTAGACTTATTTGCTGATTTCTTTCAGGACGTCTATACATCTCATAATGATAGTGAGCGTGATCATCAATATTTTTCGTACCTCCCTGAACCAATAGAAAGATATTTCAGTTTTAAGTTTATCCGATAAAGAAATCTTATATGCTCTTGAAACATTGGATGTCTCAAAGGGTGCTGGACCAGATGGTTTACCTATTATTTCTCAAATCGTTTTCGGAAAGAATTAGTTAAACCTTTATTTTTGCTTTTAATTTATCATTGAAGTCCAGTATTCTTCCTACCATTTGGAAGAAATCATTTTTAATTCTGATTTTCAAAAGTGGTAAAAAATCTGATATAAAAATTACCGTGGATTGTTATTCTATCTTGCATCCCTAAACTATTTGAATCCATTATAAATGACAAAATTTTTCTCAAGCTAAAACATTGATTACTAATAAGCAACATGGTTTTGTAAAGGAGAGATCAACATCTACTAACTTGATAAGTTTCTTAACATTTTCGTTAAACGTAATGGATAAAGGTAATTATGTAGAAGCATTATATACCGATTTTAGTAAAGCTTTTGACAGAGTAGACATACCTCTGACGATTTTTAAGTTATCAAGGTTAGGATTTAATCCAAGATTACTGAAATGGATCGAGTCATACTTGACAACAAGAACGCAAAGAGTACGACTTAACGGCAATCTCTCTAAAATAGTAAATGTTACATCTGGAGTGCCACAAGGTTCACATCTTGGCCTTTATTATTTGTTTTATTTGTTAATGATGTAGAAAAAATTTTGAAAGTCCTTCAAGTCTCAGTATATGCAGACGACATGAAACTGTTTATGGAGATACAAAAACCACATGATCTTGATATTTTTCAACAAGAAATTAATAATTTTTACACCTGGTGTAAAAATGCTTGTTAGAACTTAACGCTAAAAATGCACCTCTATATCGTTCACGAGAAAGCATTCCATAACACAAAATACAGTCTCTTAGGTCAGATAGCAATTGAAAGATGTCGTCAAATTAGAGATCTAGGAGTTATACTTGACTCTAAGTTATCCTTTGCTGATCACTACAATAGTATCATCTATAAAGCAAATAACATGCTTGGGTTTATTAAAAGATACAGGTTTGCATTTCAACGACCCTTACACATTAAAAACACTTTATGTGGCATATGTGAGGCCCATACTAGAATACTGTAGCGTTAGCTGGGCTCCATATCAAGAAACGTTTGTAAATCGTATAGAATCGGTTCAGAGACAATTTGTGTTGTTTGCTCTAAGAAAATTAGGTTGGACACGTTTGCCATTACCATCATATGAGTCGCGATGTTTGTTGATTAATTTAGAAGGACTTCAAAGGCGAAGAGAGTTCGCTATGATAGCTTTCATAGCTGATGTTATTGAGCAACGAATAAACAGTCCAGAAATATTAGCAAACTTAAATTTTTATGCTCCTAGTCGCTCTCTTAGAAATAGAAATTTATTTTTATTAACAATCAAAGAACGAACTATGCCAAATATGCTCCCTTAAATAGAATGATGTCCTGCTTCAACACGTATAGCGAAACGGTTGATATCACAATGAATAAAAATGCACTTAAAAAAGCTTTTTTTTTGTTAGGCTAACTAGACATTAGTTAATTAAAAACTCTTAGAAGTTAAGCAAAATGTAACAAGGTCTACGAAATGATTGACGACAAATAAATAAATAAATTTATGAGAAAAAATATATATAAATCGGCACTTATTTGCTACAAAATGTTGTTTTCGGGAACAACAAAAATGCGTTAAAGTTTCATGTTTTGTTTGTATTTAAAAAAAAAACCGAGAAGCACAATGAATCCGAAACTTTTCATTCCAAGTTTTTAATGCATTTTAAGTTTCAATTACAAAAATAGCATGTTTACCAGCACTGGCACAGACAATCAGACAAAACACATCGATCATTTTCCACTAGAAATCATCGTCACAAACAATTTTTACATGGTCAAGTTGATTAATTTGTGTAATGTGAAATTTGTAATTCGATTTACATCATTCAAGTTTGGAATTTTAATTAATAGCATTTTTGTCTATCATGATATCTTAAGTATTGTGTAGGTACAAAATATACTAAATATTAGGAACATATAACGGAAAAAGGAGGGACTACCAGGGCACCCAAGTAAAATAATTTGGATAGGAAGCATGGGACTGCCTCCTCTGTATTGTCAACATTTCTTAGAAAGAGGGTGGGCTCTTCGACTCCATCTATTGGGTTTATACTGGAACTCCTTCGAAAGTTAAGTACAAATTCAAGCACAACTTCGAACAAAAATTTCCGAAAAAGGGGATTTCAGAGACGTGGCTTAAACCAACTGGCTTGGCCATCAACTAGCAAGTTCTCATCCCGATGCTTCAGAAACATCACTCTAATTGAAACTACGTGTTTAGGCTGGATAAGGCATCATCACACTACGCGAAGAAGACGCTATCGTTCATGGCGAGCCGATGGTTGTTTTTAGGAATAAGTTTTTTACTTGACTAAGAAGGGGTTTAAACTATTTTCACAATATGCTTCTTACCCGAGAAATACATATTTTGTGTTTTAGAAACTTGGATAATTGACATGTTTGGTTAAAATTTGTATTTTCTTTCAGAGGAGGAATGGGTATCAAACCCCCATACAATTATTGTCTTCGAAACCTCCTACATACCACATTTGGTTCCATGAGCTGGGTAAGCTCTCGAGTTATGCAGACATTTGTGTTTCACTTGTATGACCTAAAAACCTCACTAAAACCTTTCCTAGCCCCAAGAACCCCTGCATAATTTGTTTTACGCCGATCGGCTTTATAAGGGTCAGACAGACAGGAATTAATTTTTATATATACACTGATAGGCAAAATAAAGTGCCCACCGCTTCGTTTTTTCAATTTTTTCATATATTTGGTTCAAATTAAAGTAAACACACTGTATTTTTTTTATTATCTTATTTTTTATATTCTTTTTAAGTTTCACTTATGGAATACTGCAAAAAAAAGGAGTTTTACTTAAAGAAAAAAAAATCAATTTGTGTTGTAAAAAAACAGTGACAAAATAAAATGCCCACTTCAAAAATCGCTAAGTGGGCGATGTTTTCGATAAGTTTCCATTGGAAGACCCCTAGATTGTTTATGTTTTGATATTTTGACATGTTTTTAAGCAAACGGCTCAACCTGGTGCATTTATATACGTGATCGCACTTGATGCAATTGAAAAAATGGAGAACGCAGTGCTTTCGAAAGCAATTCCCTTGTGTATCCGAAAATTGGTCGTTCGTGATGTGCAAAACGGTTCATGATGTGCAAAACTGTATTTTGCCTATCAGTGTATAAAGGAGTGTATCGAAAATAAGCTATCCACAAACTTTCTTTCAAATTATGTTGAAAACCGATATTTTATTCATACAAAAAATTGATCCTTTATTGTACGAGGTTAAACTTGAACATAATGAAGACCGGATGTAATTTAATTTATTCCTTCACGAATTTTCGAACTTTGGATCGAATGCTCTTCATCAAGTTCCGAACAAGTGTTGCATCGCATTTTTTGGACGCTTGAGCCCAAAATTTTTTGAACTCCTGCATGTTCCCAGCTGCCTTACCAGTCTTCTTGAAGACCCTCTTCACGATTGCCCAGTAACGTTCGATGGGTCGAAGCTGAGGGCAATTTGGTGGATTGATATTTTTCTCAACGAAATCTATACCCTTTTCCGCAAGCCAATTGAGAGTGGTTTTGGCATAGTGAGCCGACGCTACATCCGGCCAAAACAGTGGAGGTGTACTATGCTTCTTATATAAAGGCAACAATCTCTTCTGGAGACACTCAGATCGATAGATTTCCGCATTTATAGTTCCGGTAGTGTAAAAAAATGGTTGACTTCAAACCACAGGAACATATTGCTTGCCATACCAGTACATTTCGACCGAATTTCTCCACTTGAATCGACCTGTCCGCATCGCTCACATCCTCCCCAACGACGGCAGTAAAGTATTGTGGACCTGGAAGGGTTTTTGAGCCCTCCTTTACATAGGTCTCATCGTCCATCAAAACGCATGCATCCGGACGCTGCAAAAGACGCGAATACAATTTCCGGGCCCTTGTTGCTGCTCGCTTCTTCTGTTCTGCACTTTGTTTCGAGATTTTCTGCTTCTTGTAGGTCTTCAGGTGGTTTCGCCTCTTGATACGCTGGATCATTCCGACACTCGTTCCTGCTTTTTTGGCCAAATCACGTATTGACATTGATTTGTTCTTCATGATTAGAGATAACACTTTCTGCTCCAGTTTCGGGTTGGAAGAACCGGGTTTTCTGTCTCTTCCTGGTAGCTCATCCAAAGAATAGTGTTCCCCAAACTTATTAATGATGGTTTTAACACTCGCATGATGAATTCCAAACCGCTTCGCCAATTTTCGCATAGTAATATCCTTCTCACTTAGCCATGTGTCCAGAACCTTAATTTTCACTTCCTTTTCAATACGCGACATTTTGAAAACGCAGAATTTGAATAGCACAAACAAGTAAACAAAAGAAAGCTGACAGTCAAACGCACAGCATGCAGTGTTCAGAGCATAAAAAACACAAATACATGCGTACAACGCAAATGTATGTGGATAGCTTATATGCGATACACTCCTTACTAGCTGATCCCGGTGCGAGCCTTGCTACGCTTGAAACTAAATGAATGAAAATATAATAGAATTGGTGCATTTACGGGTATTTTTACGAACGAGTTGTGTAAGAATATTTTCGTTTGCTAATGTGTGTAATTTCTGCAAAATTAAACGTCGTGATGTGTTTTTTTATTATACCCTCAGATCTTAGTATCTACCATGGTTTTGCTTTCCGAGTGGAAGCATTTCATTGACATAACATTTATTTTCAAACTACGCCGTATCCTGTCAGTTTGAACGTCATTTTTTCTTGCATAAACTTAGATTAACTTCTTGTGCATATGTAGCACTGAGAGTAACTCAAGCATCCCCCATTCTTGACTAAAACTTATCAGAACATGCTGCTTTCCCAAGAAATACACATTTTGTGTTTTAGTTGGTAGAGGAGGAGTCTCGCACGACCATGGAAAATTTGTTGCCAAATTTTGTTCCAGTTGCTTGAATAGTTCTCGAGTTACGTTCAAATTTGTGTTTCATTTGTATGGGAGTCCCTCCCCTTCTAGACAAGGTAGGAGGGATCTCAAACCACCATAGAAACATATGTTGTATCCAAAAATCTTCACATGTCGAATTTGGTTCATTTGGAGTTATACAGAAATTTGTGTTTCATTTGTATGAAGGCGCCCTCTTCCACTCTGGAGAGGAGCCTCTCACCATCATAAAAACCTTCCCCGGCCACGAAAACTCCTGCATACAAATTTTCATAACAGTAGGAAGAATTCTCATGATTGGGTGATGTGTTTCATTTTCATGAGAAGACCCCCCCCCCCACCCCCTATCACCTTCCAATGAGGGAAGGAGTTAAAAACCACCTTGAAAACATTTCTTGCCTTCCATAACCTCCCCATGTCAAATTTGGTTCCATTTGCTTGATACATTCTCGAGTTATATAGAAATTTGTGTTTCAGTTTTATGGGAGCCCCCCTCCTCTCTTCAAACGGAGGAGGGGTCTCAAAGAATCATAAGAACCTTTTCCGGTCGCAAAAACCTCCGCTTACAAATGTTCATAACAGTAGGAAAATCCCCACACGCCAAATTTAATTCCATTTGCTTGCTTAGTTCGTTTGTTTGAGACCCCCCTCCCCTACTACCAGAAAAAGGATGGATCTCACACCACTGTAGAAACATTAATCTCCACATGCCAAATTGCTTGCTTAGTTCTAGCGTTAAGCAGAAATTTCAGTTTCATTTGTATGAGAACCCCCCTTCTAGCAGAAGGGAGGGGTTTTAAACCAGCATAGACACATTTTTCACCTCAAGAAAACCCCACATGCCAAATTTGGTTTCATTTGCTTGATAAGTTCTCCAGTTATGCAGAAACTTCCGTTTCAATTGTATGAGAGCCTCCCCTTCTAGAGAGGGGAGGGGTTTCGAACTACCATAAAAAACATTTTTGTCTCAAAAATTCCAATATGCGAAATTTGGTTTCCTTTGCTTGATTAATTCTCGAGTTATGCAGAGATTTTGGTTCCCTTTTAATGCGAGCCCCCCCTTCTAGAGATGGGAGGGGTCTAAAGCAATCATAAGAACCTTTCCCGGCTTCAAAAACTCCTGCATTCGAACAGAAAGACAGACAGGCACACACACAGACATACATACAGACAGACAGAAATTCATTTTAGATATGTAGATAGATAAACCAGATTGAACTGATTGAACTCCCCGAGCCATTCTTTCCATTTCCGATATTTGGTGGCCACCCGTTAAATGCACCTTCACATTCATCAATTGGAAGCTTTTGATTTCAGGTAACATTTTTGCATTAGTATGGTTGTGGCAAGTACCCTATGCCCAGAAAGTCGAAAAAATCTCCTTAACGAAAAATTCCTAAACCAGAGCGGGAGTCGAACTCAGCCACCTTCGGCATGGTGTTACTTTGAAGTTGCGCCTTTCCCGACTGAGCTTAGGGAGGCAAGTAATTATTACAGCAGTTCTGAAATAAATGTTTGATTATGATTTTATAACTCGATATCCTGATGGACGTCGAGTTTGAGGGTTGCGGGGGGAAGGGGGAGTGGTAATCGCATTCCCGGTTATTTTCTGTTTTTCTGGTTTTCCCAGTCGAGTAATCCCTCTTCATACGATATACTTTTTGCTCAATTTGTTCATTCACATGAAAAATTCTCGAGTTTGTATAGCGTCCACGACTCAAACGATGCCGATGATTAATTATTCAAATACATACTACTTAAAATGCAATATTTACACCTATTTTGTCTAAGCACAGTCCAAAGGAGATCGTTATTTTGATCGACCGAAAACTGGTGCGGTCTCTTAAAGACAAAAACAAAAAAAAAATCATCAGCGATACTAAATTAGCCGGCAGCAGCGAGCATATCCAATGTCACCGCGTGAGGCTCGTCCAGCGTGGCAGGTTGTCAGCACCTCCAGCGGCGACCAAACCGAGGATCGTTTTCCACAAGATTTATGCTTTCAAATCAGAGATTTTATTTGATTCCCTTCCCGCCTCGCCCTGGAGATTCGCCGCCCGTCCCTTCAGCCGCCCGAAGGTTACGATCGCCGCCGCTTAGAAGAAGATACCAAACGAGGTGATTATCGTAATAGTAATGACAGAGACAGAGACACACCGGTCAAGAATAAAAGGAATGCCGCTGGGTAGATGTCACCTGGGAAAATGCGGGCAAGGCGCGGTTGGTAACCGGAGGAGGGAATGATGTCTAGGCACTGACTCAACATCGTGGAAGATGCTCTGTAGCGAGATGACCAATGATGCATCACATCGCTGGCTGCCTAGGAGTCACTGCCTTCAATCACCCGGTGCGGCGGTGGCGGTCGACGATGACCATAACGGCGCCTCCTGTACCACACGGCTCCGGAGAAAGACCAAACAACATATTTATGAGCTGGTCGGGTATGCGTCGTTGCGAGGAGATTGGTGACTTGGTGGCACCTCATTCTCCCGACGGCGGCCGACGGGCGTCTACTATAAAGTAGATAAACAGAACAGTTTAACCAGCCCGGTGACGACGTCCTCGTCGCGCTTGTTGTGTTTTGGAGCCCATACCTCTTTGGGTTTTGTCCGAGTTCAGCTTCAAGTCTATAAACAAAAAGTCTTAAACAAACACCAAAACTATAAAAAATGATCATAAAGACGTAATAAACGCTGGACCGAGACGTATGTAAACGGGCAGCCGAGCGGCGAGGAGTAGGTACACCAGATGACGATGATGCGGCAGGTTGCTGCTGCTGCTGCTCGAGGAATAAGAATAAGAGGGAAACAACGCGCTGAAGATTAGGCTTAACCTGTTCCATTGGCCCGGTGCTCGGAGCTGCTGCCTCTCCTGCCAGCGGTCCTTTTCGATGAGAAAAAGGGTTACGTCTTTCGTTTACCTCTCCGCCCCCCATTGGTGAGATTCGGTTGCTGGGTTGACACACAATTTCTCAGGAGAACTCATTATAAAAAGTAAACAAATTTTTTAATTATCTCCCGCCGGGTTTCTTCGATCGTAAATCAAAGTCGAGTGGTGCTTGGCGAGATTTCCGGGTCAATTTGGTTTTGCGGGGGATACGTTTTATAGTCATAGTTGCAAAAATCACCGAATATTCGAACGGTTGTTAACGCAAGTGACCTTGCGATGTGTGAGGAACGTAGGTTCTCACTCAGTTAGTGTCCACCACCACCGGCGTGATGTCACTCTGATGGTAGACCAATGGTGCTGTGTGGTCCAGCCGGGTTATACTGTTTTGCAAACAATGCCGGGTTTATCTGTGTAATTAACGTCACTTTTTCCATAAATTAACACGTCTTAGAATGGGTACCGCAAATATGGTTAACAACGGTTGCCCTATGGGTGAACTTGCTACTACACTTGTACTGCAAAAGAAAACAGGTGCTGTGGCCTATTTTCCTACCATGAGCTTATAGTGTTTTCGTTCTGAGTCGATTAAGATCGCTATTGGCATCAGGAATATTTTGACTGAGTAGTTTCTATTTTTAATTGTTTAGAGAAATCTCGCTGCATAAGATATATATTCTAAAATTGGGATACAGTTGCCTTGCCTAATGCATCCCCCGGTAATTGGTGTCTATGTCCGGCTCTGACAGCCATCCATCAGCCCTGCAAGAAGCTGCCAGCTTCGTGTACTTTCGTGTGGCCTGGCCAAGTGTGACGGAACGATGCATAAATAATGTCCTCCTTCTGAAGAGACCATTCTTCAACGGACTTAACATCGTTCAGCGAGTTCTAACGGAACAAGAGTGGTGCTGCCGATGTGCTGTATTGTAGTGCAGCAGATGAGTTAAAAAAAAAGCGAACACCATGCCAGAGTGGAAAATATTCACCATCCATACGGGAAAAAGGCACCCGCTTCGGAATAAATCTTCGTCTAAGGAAGAAAACTGTAAGAACCCTGGTGCGACGCGGCACCTCAGTTCCTATAAGCGCGCACTCGATTCTCTTGGTCTCTGTTTCTCGCACAATATACCGCGCCCACCGGCTCGAGGGATCTTCAAGAGCGAGAGAAAGAGGGCGAGACAGTGAAGAAAGAGCAATAAAAGTCGTATAAATTTTCCGATTCTTCCACTTGGTCGTGGTGTTATTCCATTTTATCACTTCTCATTACACGGCTCATCGGATGCGAGACCGACCGCAAACCATCGATCGTGCCAACCTAAGGCGTGCGGGGTAGCACCTGTGGGATGTTGTGACTAACGACGATGTCTACGACGGAAGGATTAAAGGGAAACAGCGGCATCATGCATCCCTTGTTGGAAAGATGCTTCGATCTTGTTGCTCTAATAATACAAAATATATGTTCTGTGCAGAGTAGGATCTTTTTTTTCAAACCTGCGTCAGATGCTTGCAAAGTGGTTGCGCACGTGCGTTTAAGGTGAAGGTAGCTAGAATACAAAAATGGTAACTATCATGCCCAATTTGCAATGACACTTTAATCCTTTGACATAGATTGGCACAGGGTCAGTTTCATAGTTCAGTTTAGCATGCTTTTAAAGATTTGAAATCTTTGTAGTTTCATAGTTTCAAAAATAAATAGTAGTCAAAAATAAATAAATTAACAAATAAAATAAATAAAAAAGTAAATAAAATAAATAAATAGTTTCAAAAAATTAATACATAGTTGCGAATTAGCCGTGAAGGTGGTCATTTATTGATTTGGCCATTTATTAAATGAATGATCCATAAAATGTATCAATGTGATCTATAACAGGATTAAATTTAGCAATAAAAGGGAACGTCCATTAATTACGTCATGCAAAAAGAGACTTTTAATACCCCCCCCCCCCCCCTTGTCACGTTTTTTGTATGGACCGTCAATTTTTTTTGTATGGATCGTCACGTTTTCCCAAACCTCCCCTTCCCCCCATACCACGTGACATAATTAATGGACCTTCCCAAATGTCAAAAATGTACCGTTACATATCTAGAGACTGATCGATAAAATTGTGCGGATTACCCATAAAAACGTAACAAATGATCTAAATATGGTTTAATGGCGTTACTTAAACTTGCAAAATTGATCCACAGGAAATTGATCCTTTGTGAAATGAAATATATGCACATGATTCATAAATTATTGAAAATGTTCCAGAAATAAATTATCAATGATCCATAAAACAATTAACAATGTACTATAAACTTATATAAATGAAACTCATTTATGTGTTTTTGACTAACCTTATATTGTAGTTAGTTTAACCTATATTTTTTTTATCTGTGTTTGTGTGTTTTTTTCTTAGTACGCAGGTCCCCTTCTACTTGATCGATCGAGAACCATTTTAACAAAGCTGTCGTCCGACATTCTTACCACATGCCCAGCCCATCGTACTAATGTTACGCCGGCGCGTGATATTTGTACCTTCACAGAGGATACAACCATAACTCACCGCAGATAAAGCAAAGTGATCTCTTGTATTCGTTGATAAATAAACAGAGTGTAATTGTGCGCCTGTGATGGGATTGCTTGGAGTGAGTGAATCACTCTCTCTTTTAAACGACCGCTCTCACGTGCTCGCCTGCGATCACTGCCGCGTACACTTGTGCGAGAACGCACCAGTGCTTTTTCTGTGATTGATGGTTCGATTGAAAGTGAAAACGTCGTCAGAGTTGAAGAAAATGTCCAAAAAAAGGGAGCGGGAAGGAATCGTACTCTTTTTTTTTTATGTAGCATTGAAGCGAATTTACAATCTCTGCTGTATATTAGCAAAAGAGCCCACGGCAGTGAGCTCACTGGGGCGCACGCGTCAGGGAATTTATCTGCATTCGCTTCTGTGAATTTGAGAGCTCGTCTTCTCACTCTAGACCGATCGAGTGTAGTGTGAATAGAACCATTTTTTCCACTTGGAGTTTCTTATAAACAAGAGAGAATAGCTCTAATTGAGGTAGGCAGAGTGTGTGGAAAAATTAAAATCTCACTCTACCACACTGAGGGTATGGACATCACTGCTTCCAGCAATTGATGCAATTCGTGGTTCATTCGCCTCCTCCACGTTCCGTCTTCCATCTGCACTCCACGGTAGATTGTACGCAGACCCTTCCATTCAAAGACACCGCGTAGGTCTTCCACTAGCAATGTCGATATTTCGTGGCGTAGAGAACTACCGGTCTAATTCATGTGCATTAGATGGTCAACTTTGTAGTTTGGCGAACTTTGTTCGATCTTAGCGTCCTTCGGAGTCGAAAGTAGGCACAATTGCCATAACTGCCATAATGCGCCTTTGTATCTCTCTGGTGGTGTCGTTATCGGCGGTCACCAATGAGCCCAGATACACGAATTCGTCTACTACCTCGATTTCATCACCGTCGATCTGAACTCGTGGCAGAAGGCTAACATTGTCTTCCTTTCATGTATTTTGTTTTCAACGCATTTTTTTTCTGTGTCGGGTATCTTCATCACTGCAACCAGTTTTTAAATCTATTGTGATGTATCCCCCTTTTTTTGCTTCAGTTATTGTCAGCATGACGCATCACTATTGCTAGAAGTGATCGCCAATGTTTGACTCAAAGCGTTGTCCCAGGGCGGTATAACACACCGAATAAAGTCTACTACCGTACTCGGGTTTGTTCTCCAGATCTCAGAAGGTTTTAGTAGCTCTTTGCTGAAGAACTTCAATCTTTTGTTGCAGGGCAGTGGCATAACAAGTGTTCCGAGTCTTCTTTATGCATTCCACAAAATCGACATGAATCATCTTGAAGTTTTCCTCTCAGTTTCAAGTGATATCAGCTCGGACAGTGACCAATTATAAGGCCTGTAAATAAGTTACAATATTTTTTGGTAAGATCAAATAATTTGCGATTCATTGAAATGTTTGGAGTGATGAACCGCTTTGATTGCCTAGCTATGAAAATTTGTCCCAGTTTACCTCTACTTTCAAGCATTCCCAGGCATTCATCTCCATTCTAAATGAAGAAGCAGATAAACCACAAAAGGGCTCAGGTCATACGAACTGATGAGACGATCCAAGTCTTTCTAGTTCATCAGCTCTCTCGATTCCATCAATTTCACGATGGCTAGAAACCCAGAACAAATTGACTTGATTACACCAAGACAACTTTTGGAGTGATCCAATATAACTTTTGGAGAGTGGACACATTCCCAAACATACCTGGAATTGCATGTTGCTGACTTTAAAGCATTTTTAGCCGCTTGACTGTCCGACATAATGCATTTATTTGACTGTCTGTAGTTTCGGCATGAGCATATAACAGAACATTACAAATTGCTTGAATTTCTGCTTGGAATACCCACTTAGCCAATGGCCACTTAGCCATTGAAATTGATATGTTAATCCCTGGCCCAGTTACACCTGCTCCCACTTATTGTTCATGTTTGAACCGTCTGTATCATTACTAAAGGATTAAATCTAACAATTTTTAGAATGCTTTGATGTCCTATTAGATCACCTTCAAAAAGGTTCACAAACCTATTGATCCTTAGAGCGCTCTTTTCAGCTTCTAATTGTATGTATTGATGTAATGGTACCATGAAAAGCAATGCATCCAGTGCCTTTGTTGGTGTACTTCTCACTGCACCAGTAATTGAACTAGTTGCTAGCCTTTGAAGTTTTTCTAACCTTCTCTGTACAACGGTTTCTTTAGTTTTTGCTCACCAGACCAATGCAGCGTAGGTAATCTTGGGTTTCACAATTTCTGAATAAATCCAATGGATCATTTTTGGCTTTAGTCCCCATTGCTTACCAAATGTTTTTGTCGCTCTGTTGATTGTCTGCTGAAATGAAAGTTCCAGTTTAGTTTACTGTCAAGGAATACTCCAAGGTATTTGACTGTATTTGAAAGTTCCAAGAGCGTCCCCTTCAATCTTAAGCTCTCAAACAAATATTTTCTCCTTCGTGTAAATGGCACAATAGTAGTTTTAGAAGGATTTGTGTTCAAGCCTTCCCTATCACACCATGATGAGACGTAATTTAGAGCACTTTGCATGCTGTTAGCTATGGTACAATCATGTTTACCGTGAACTAGTTTACAACTCCAAACCCTAGGGTCTTTAGATTTTTGATCATCAACTACTAAAGACCACGAGGTGACAACACGCCTCCTTTTGGACACCATTTTACAACTCTTACACTGATGGATGAGCTTTCGCGATTTGCTGATATTTGTCTTTTCGATAGCATCCTGTGATCCAATCGACAATAAACTTATTAAAGCCAAGATATGTCACGGCTTTTGTCATTGAGCGATGAGATGAATCATCAAATGCTCCTTTAATGTCTAGGAGCCGGTGAAATTTCTTTCACTTGAATAGATTTTTCGAGTTTTGTAACGGGCACGTTGTAAGGATGTTAGATGTCGGAAACGTAGGAAGCTCGAGAAACTGAAGACAAGCAGGCCTAAACTGAGTTTCATTTTCACAAGTTCAAACAATGTGCGTTTGAGGTGTGAAACAATTAGGCAGATAGTGGACCTTGATCTTCCTCAAGATTTCCAGCGCTCTCGCCATCATGGTCTGGATCACCTTGAGGTTCAATTTTTTGGCAGAAATGATGATACGGGATTTGAGTTGTTGAGAAAGACACCACTTCCAACCATTCTCGTGCGCTGATTGGGACAGTTTGGCAACTCGAGTTACATCCCCGGGATTTCCTGTAGCTGCTTCTCCGTGTACTTCCGTCTGGATGCTTGCTTGTAGCATTTCACGCCCTCCGCCTTCAGGATTCTGACCACCGTGCTCTGTGATTGTTGAACTTTTTGGCAGCTTCGTGGTGCTGGCACCAAACTGGTTCTTTAATTTTCTCAGCTTGGCGTCGCTTATTCCACTTTGTAAGCACGGTTTCATGTTGTGGACATAGTGGATAACAAGATCTACTTTACACCCCCCACCAAGGAGGTAAGCGTTGATGTCAAATATATCTCACCGAAGGTAATGTTCAAGCCACTGTTCTATCCTTCGGGGATTACGATGAACGGGAAGATATACAGCAGGAAATACCGGCTGGAAGTTGCCGCCCTCATCAAGAAGTATCACGCGAAGGTGGATGTTGTCGATTGGTTAGCTCTGGCCTTGGCCCATTATGCCAAGAGATCACTAGAGGAAATGTACCGGCTGAAGATAAAGGCTAACTAAAAGTAAATTGGTATGCCGCAGCACGCCTCTAGTGTTGGGAATCGAAATTTTTTGACAGTGGTTTGTTGACACTTCTATAGAGAACAATTGGTGCATGTTTGAACAAACTAGTCGGTCGCGTTCCGAAATGACGTCAAATTAACTCGAAAGAAAAAAAACATATTGTACACAAACACCTGGAAAATCCAGAGTGGTTCGGTTTCAAGCTGGCTAAAGTGCTGAAGATGCTGTAAACTGGAACCAGGGATCGTCAGCTGCGCAGCAAGGTGTTAAGGTGCATTAAAACCAACCCCGATCTTTCGACCCAAGACGTGGCCAGAAGGTAGAACGTCAGCTTTCAAACGGTACAGAACATCGTTGCCAGGGAAGGATACAAATCGTCCAAAGCAAGTAAACATCCGAACCGGCACATGGAGTAGAATTCCGTGGCCAAAACGCGTGCAAGGCTCTGGTCCGACCGTGTTTTGACGAATGTTCGATCGATGTGGATCGATGACGAAACATACGTCAAACTCGAGTTTAAGCAGGATCCCAATCAAAAGTTTCACATCGCAACTGGACGTGCCGGGAAGATTCAAGTTCGTGTTTGTCGACAAGTTCGCGAAGCAGGTCATAATTTGGCAAGCGATTTGCAGTTGTGGCCTGAAAACGTAACATCGAAGAATGCCTGAAAAAGCGTTTATTGCCGTTCATGCAAAAGCATAGGGGCAAAGTAATCGTTCGGCCCGATTTGGCCAGCTGCCGCTACTCCAAGGTGGTTCTGGAGTGATATGCTGTCAACAACATCGATTTTGTCCCTACCCAAGTGGCACACTAAGCTCATAATTAGTTGTAGTAACTTGATTATGACGTAGCAAGTCATACTTATGTTATCTCAACCGAATGGCAACAAATGTGCTGCTAGTGTAAGCTAATGAATCAATCGAATTGCCCGGAATTTCTACCAATCGAAAAATCCTGGGCATTTTCGAAGCAGTGACTTCTGTGAAGCGGAGGGGCAGTCAAGGACATCCAGTAAATGCTGACAAAATGGAAGTAATGCGCTTATTCCGTGTCCGTTTCCACTGTGCGGGCACTGATGGGCTCCATCAATAGGAAGGTTCGAGATTTCGTTCGGACTGGAGAAAGGGTCATCTTTTCATGGCAGGGTGTTTCGAACCATTTTTAGTAGAAGGCTTGATAAAAGCAGCATTTAAGGAAAATTGGTTCCATTGAATAACGTTTTGTGGTTTTTTTTTCATCGCCATGAGAAATTAGTCCAGTTTTTCAACATGTAACAAAAAATAAAATATCTAGGTCAGTATCACATTTCCACGGATAGTCTCAGTTATATAGAGGTTATTCGTTCCTAGGGGCAGGTAAAGCACTTCACGCAAACTCTCCATGAAAAAACAGGAGTTTCTAAGAGTAGTTTATCTTCGCGTTGTTTTATCATCACCTTTGTATGGGTCCCATCTCATTGTTCAATTCTGGGCAATGAGAGAGCGGACTCGTTTGGAAAGGTATAGCGCCCACCTTATTTTTCACCTTATCGTAAAGGCGATACTTTTAATCGACAAATCGCCGTTAACGAATTTTTTACTTTTTTTGTCAACAGTCACTCGTAAGCTGGCAGTATAAATGGAGATTTGCAGCGATGGCAATATTCTTCATTCGTGTGGTGTCTCGCCTTATGTCCAATCATTATTCTTTGAACGCTCATTTATACCGAGTTGGGCTGAGCAACAGCAATCTCTGTGAATGTGGACAAGGTTACCAGGAAGCGGATCACATGATTAGGTCTTGTGCTGGGCATCGTGGAGTCAGATCTGAGCTCTATGATTCCCTTCGGGCTCGAGGTAGACAACCCAATGTACCGATTCGAGATGTTTTGGGTCTATGAAACTCATTTATGTGTTTTTGACTAACATTAGCCTTAGTTAGTAGTTAGTTTAACATGTATGTTTACTGTTGTTTTTTTTATCTGTGTTTGTGTTTTTTTTTCTTTCTCAAAAATGTTGAGCATTTTTAACACCTTTAAAAATATAAAAAAAGAATATTTAGGTGAAAGGAAAGACAGAGCAAAGATTTTTGATTGCTAACTTTGAAATTTTCGTTTTAAATGCCAATATTTGTTTTTAACAGATACTTCTTCCACAGACAGACGTTTGACTTCATCTCATTTACCAGTGTAAAAACATGGCTTCCTTCAAGATATCAAATAGTAATAACCTAATAGATGGCGCCACAGATTTGTTTTTATTGGTAAGGGAAAAATGGGTTGCCAGTCATACTGTCAGATTTAATGTAGCAATATGTTGACTAGGCGGCGCTACTGTGCAAGATGATTCCAACGTAGTTATATTTGAATTTTACACTACAAATTTGAATTGTTCTGTTGGAGCTTGAATATTTGTCTTCAGTTCTTCCTTTCATCCTTTATTTATATTCTTCAAGCCATGTTTGACTCAAATTCACCTCTACTCGTCGGTTTATCCTTCTTCGGTTGATAGCTTTTATACATACCTGAAATGAGAAAAATTGAAAAACAATCATCAGATGAGTTATTTGAATTTATTTGTAATTGGGACATTGGATCATACAACAACTTCAGATTGATGGGTTACTGACCTATTCCAAATTCTCTTAACGATCAACAATTAACCATCCTAATCACGACATTACCCTTCCGACAGATAGGTGTTGATCCAACACGATAAAATTATCACAGCGCACAAATTAAGTCGTAAAATTTTCCCTCGACTGCGATGGAAAACAAAAAAGCAAAACCTGTTGTCGACTAACCGCCTTAACGCGTCAGAAATTTCCATCCATAATTCAAGCGATTTATAGAAAAATTGTAGAAGGCGTTCCCGGGGTTGAGCCCAACCCTACCCAGTTCCAGTTGTCCGAGCCGCAAATTCTTGCCCTCCGGTGGAATTATTCATAAGAGTTATTAATAAGCACTAAAAAGTGGAATTAGTTAAAAGTATGAATATGCGCTTGCCATAAATAATATTAATCCTAAATATTTCCTCACTCACTTTGTCTTTAGCTGTTCGAGGGTTCGCTAATCCCAAAGTGACCGTCTCGACACCAGTCGTATTCTCGTCGACTTGAAATGTGTTTTTTTGTATGTCATTTTTGCTTTCTATTTCATTCCCCACAGCCGATCTCATGTTGGTTGATGTAATTCCGACTTTATGTCAGAGCGCAAAGAGAGAGGGAGAGAGAGGAAAATGAACCCATTAGTAAGCGCTTCGTTCGTTCTAATACTAGTAGAATGAATTATTAAAAAGACCTTCCGTTAGAATTGCCATTCTGTGCACTGCCAGTCGATAGGTGTAGTTAAAATAGATTAACTTTTTCGTACCTTTTCGTCCCTGAACCATTTATTGCTTTGAGGTCGTCGTTTGAGTCTAGGTTACAAATCCATGTGGTTAAGTGGAGTGGCCGGTGCTTGCGTCCATGTCATCATGAGAAAAAAGCATAATAAATGCTCTCAATCATCTCATAATTTAGTAGACTACTGATTATAATAAATCGTACGCCTTAAGTTTGTATCGCATGCAGATCAATTTAATAAATGATACCAATGACCATTTTAGTGTGGATTTGGCTCCATCTGGATACTTAAAGAGATTGATCGAAAATTGTCCGACTCCGTCAGAGTGTGGAGGAATCCTCGATTACCCCTCTGGTCAGTCGGATCGGACAGCTTTTAGTAAAATCAAGCTGAAAACTCCCAGAGCATCAAACAAGCGCCAATAATCATTATGGACAGCAGACCCGGGTTTGCAAGATTCAATTAAACAATCCACACCGTCCTATTCACATGCGTTCACTGTCCAATAGTACTCCAAATCCCGTTCTTCTCACGAGGGGATTCGATTGGAGCCACTCTTTGATAGACATCCATCGATTACGTTGCACAAAATCACTCTCGTACCAGCCGTCCCGAGAGAGTTCGACCTCCAGCAGTAGTGAGCAGTGGCAAAGCTTCAGATATTCTCACTGAGGTACTGAAAAATTGATCAACTTTTAATCAAATTACGTCTGAACGGGCCTTAGGAACAGGTGTTTCTCGGTGGCATCCAACAAAAAGGTGAATCATTTCAATTACGAAACCTGGGTCCATGGCTGGGCTCAAACTCGGTCACTGGCTGGCTGCTGATGGGATTTTACAACTGGATCTCAGCAACATACACTCCAGGAAAAAAAAGTGCCAGTCTGTTGTTCATCGAATTAAAGCTAGTTATGATTCTCATCGCAAGTAAATTAGAGCACTTGACTATCCCCCGTTGATGGTCGTCGGCCAGTCGGCCATGCGGAGGAGACGGCCGGCGGTGCGGGGGTGTTCTCTTGGGAGAAGCCACTCCTTGGGAAGACAGCACACAGATACTGCCTGGTGATGCTGCAAAACGTAAACAGCAGAGTGTGTCGCTGCATCAAAGTTGTACCTCTAACTTTATCTCGGCTCGAGCAATGAGAAGTTTGTCTTTTTTCCTTCTTCTTTTGTTGCATAGGGCAGTCTCAGTTTGCGAGTAACGAAAGGCAACAACGTTGTTCCAACAGACAAACAAAATCTTGAAATTAATTGTAAACAAATATAATTAGATTTTGTGTTTGATTTTATCATTGGCTTTCTTCGACCCATTCTCTTCGGGTGGGAAGATGAAATTTGTGATAGGATATTGAGTATCTGGCTCGCTGCTTGGTCGTTGATTTAGTTTTCCCAATTTAGGCCCACACAAAACGACACAGCTCGTGTGTGTGTATTTTGAAAACTTGTTAGAACTTAAAAAAATTAAGTTGATTTAATATTAGCATTTTTTTTGCAATGCTAGTTGAAGACTTGAAGATAAATAGAGCTAATATAGAAAGCAATTTATATCTGATGAGACTACAGAATCCTATTTGTTCCTCTGTCCTACCCATCCCCAAAAAATGTCACCTTTTTCAACTTTGGGTAAACGGCCCAAGTCCTGCTAATACTAGTCTTCGTAAAGCTAACTTAATTGAACCTCACAAATTAATGGAGTAGAAAAAATGAAGCAATTTCACGCTTAGATTTACAAGAAATGTGACCTAAATTGTAGACGAATCTAGTATTTAAAACGTGCTGTCACCAAAAATGGCACGGTTCATTCAAACATACAAATGTTATAGTATTCCTCCAAGAAAGGAAGACACAAACGTTCTAACTGCTGAAGGAATCAGTTATTTGCCTCTACGGAGAGGCAAATATGTCATTTCAAAACAAAAGTCCTGGTTGTGTCTCACCAACGTTGCAATCCCTCAACAGAAGAATATTTTCAACGACATAAATTAAAACAAGTGCTTCTAATGCAATATGGGTACACGGCAAGCACGATAGTAAGATGAAACATCAACATTTGATTAATAACAAAGACCGCTCGATTTTGCTCCATTTGGCTGAATGCTTTCAAGGCGAACCCAGTAGTAGCAAATTTTAATAAGCTGAATGCTAAAGATCCATAAGATATCAATGGATTATGTTTAGAATAATTTCTTTTCCAACTCTCTGTAAATGTAGGATTCCTTTGAATCATTTAAAACATTTTACACTTTTACCTATAAGAACAATCAAAAGATGCACTTCAAAATCTGATAAGCAATAAAATGTTTTTGGTTGCCCAAAGTCCACTTTACATAAAGAGTGTATCGAGAAGAAGTTAGCATTCAAACAGTAATTACTCTAAAATGGCTTAAATTTTTTAGTGTGTTTTGTGATTACATGTTTGTTTACATCTGTGCAATCGATTGATTTCGGCACAGTGGATCGTTTCAAAGATGAGTCGAATTGATTTGGACGCGCGAAAGAAAATTCTGCATATTTGGTGCTCGGAACAGGGTGTCACGTAAAACAAATTGCAAACGGGTGAAAGTGAATCACAGCAGTGTCAAAAATTGCAATCGAAAAGTCCGGTGAGACTCTTTCCGTGAAAGATTTGCTCCGATCCGGTAGGAAACCGGGTTTCAGCTAGCCCGGCCGGGAGTTGAAAGTGGTTGAGTACATACGGAAAAATCTACGGACGTCTGACGAGGGATTTGGCCAAGCATTTCAATACCAGCATCGGGATGATCAAAGCTCAGAACTCCCCGAAAACGTACAAAAAACAGAACGTACAAGAAACAAAATGCAATGGATCGCTGCATATTAGGCCGAGTCACGGGACACATACCCAACGTCTGTCAAAACAACAAACCCTTCACTTATCCACCACTGCTGATGTGAGGTGCTGCCAAAACATCTGGAACATACGTTTCTGGAGATAACTAGAACATGAGAAGGAAGATTAGTAATTTTCATTTGATTCCAACTACCTTTATTGCTTATCTTCAATGGAGTAGACGGCCAACCGGAATCTAGGAGGGTATGTGTCTATCATTTATGATTGGTACTTTCCACTCCAACAGTTTTAATGAATTTGAAGCGCCTTTCTCAAACAAACCATCTAGTGGAAAGCTTGACAGAATTGCGTATTTTGTTATTCGTTTTATTGGATCATACTGCTGGAAGGAGATTCTCTTATTCCCGCAGGTTTCGCGTAAGTGTCTCTGCTTACGGGCCTGCCCAACCCTTTTTACAGCAGTTTGTTGAAATTAGAACGGTAACAAAGCATGATCTTTCTATCAAGTGGAACCGCATGCAGGGCAAGGCCCACGCTAGGATGGTGGCTTCTTACATACATACACATACATACTACCTTTATTGCTTATCTTGACAGATACGCGTACGTCGTCTACAATGTGCAGACTTAATAGTACTAATAGTGGACGACACCGAAGAATTCTGCACATTGTAGACGAAATACGCGTAGCTGTCAAGATAAGCAATAAAGGTAGTTGAAATTACATGGAAATTACTAATCTTTCTTCTCATTTTCTAGTTACAGGTATTCCAATAAACAGTTCACACTCTCTTGGATTATTGAGATAGTTTTGATCACTCACTTTCATCTTGCTCAACTAAACACAAATGTCCAATTTGATAGTTTGAAGACGGATTAGCAAAAATATGCACAACTGGTTGTCTCTTTCTAGCATGCATTAAAGAGTGCATTAAAAAGCGACTAAATGTTCTGGTTGTTCATGCGATTACCCTGCCACTTGATGGTCCACCGGTCAGTAGTCAATATATACGATTTGCCTATATACTGTGACAGCTCCATCAGTTTGTTTAAGGCAGCTATGGCGAGAACAGTGAAACAACTTCGATCTATGCTTTGTTCGTATCGCCTGCTCGGCCAAAAGTCGGCCATCATGACCCACTTCGTGTCGGCTGGATACGATCGCCGAAACACCTACAAGATTTTGGCACTTCTGCAAAAGGGAGAGTCCATCGTTCGGAAGCCTGATTCCGACCGCCCGACCGTTTTAAAATACCGGAGGATTCAACAGAAGCTCAAACGGAAGACGGACGGCAAGCTGGCCATTCCTTTTCGTACGTTGGTCTGGGAGCTGCAATCGGCCAAACGGTCAAGGAGTATTTGACCAAAATCCACATGCGGAAGCGTCAGTCCAAGCTAGCCGTGTAGGAGCCATGCGAAAACCCAGAAACAACGGATGAAGATTCTGGTCAAAGAGATATTTCCGGCGATGCGGAACGTGGTGGTCGTTATGGAAGAAGAGACGTACCTCGCGTTGGACAGCAACGACTGGCAAGGCAAAGGCTACTTCACCTTTCCGACAAAAAAATTTAGCAGCGATGTGATTAGTACATAGCCCAAACGAAGTTCCCAAAGAAGGTGTTGCTGTGGCTCACAATCAGTGAAAAGATGATTTCACGATTCGTCTTTTCGGTCGGAGCTGGCAATGAAAGACGAGATCTACAGTACGAAGTGTCACCCAGAAGTAACCGCCTTCATTAAAAAGTACCACAAGGATGACGACGTGGTAATTTGGTTGGATCTAGCGTTGGTCCACTACTCGAAGTAGGCACTGGAGGAAATGGAGTGGTTGGGCATTCCGGTGGTGCTCAAACATGCCAACCCTCTCAACGTGAACCCAGCTCCGCCTTATCGAGTTCTGGGTCAATTTGTAGAGGAAAATAAATTTAAATAATTTCGAGGCCAAAACGACGGCGACCAAGGAACTGACCAAAAGTCTGGGGGTGACCCCGGCGTAGTGGTTAACATCCATACCTCTCACGCCAAAGTCACGAGTTCAAATCTCACCCCTGGGCAGGTTACGAAAATACCCAAAAGGTATTCGAGAAACTACAACGGGAAATGAACCAGCCCCGGGCTGAAAATCTCGATAATCAAGGAATTAAAAAAAAAATGACCAAGAAACCAAGGAACAAGCTTCTTTTTTCCGTTAAAAATTTGAGTAATCCTCTCTGCAGCCGCACTGATGTGATGGTCGGTTGATCTCAAAAGAGAATTTGTAGACTAGAATATTGGTAAAATTCTTACACCCATTCATCTCCAGTTTTCTCTCACATTTAATGCTTGTATTTGAATGGAACCAGATGGTTTCAATACCTGGCACAGTACTGCCAACTGTAACGTTAGCAGATATCGCTCATCAAAAATCGATACCCCTTGCACAGAGGAAAAAAAGTACATTAATCGCATAAGAAATCAATACGTCTGCTCCGAGTGACACGCAATTAGTGAAAAATTGCATTTCTTATATAAAAATTTCCGAGAATCGAATGGAGAGAGCTTCACACACCGCTTAGACATTGGATATATTTTGCCTCAATTCCCCCAAATTTTAAAAATAATGTCTTTATATCTATGCTTGGAGGGGACTGCGGTAATCCAAATAGGCGTAATCTATATAAAATTATCCTCGAAATTGAATGTAGCAAATGAATCGTTAAACGAAGATATTGCTTATTTTACCCCACTTCTCCCTGTATCTTAAAATAAAATTCACAGATATGTTTGTTCATAGTGGCAAACAGGCTTTATCCAGTGCAAAATTTTCCGATCCACCGTACGATTCGGTGAACGAAGTTGTGTACTCTACTTTTCCGTAAATTTACGTATACCCATCGTAAGAGTGGAATTCCATCAAAAACTCAAGAAATTGAATTGAAAAAATCAATTCTATTTCTGTTCCTATTTCGATTTTGCTTTTCAGATGACTTTGGAATAAAACAAATTGTATGGGTCCTTTCGGACCACCACAAAAAAAAAACCATCGATTACCTGGGAAGAAATCTGACATGTTATAAACCTTTTGGAGTAGTTGAGGTTGAGATTGCCTTTAGTTAAATGATATGAATATTCGTTATTTTGTAAACTGTAAATGAACCTACCTTTGATCAATTTTTCTTAAGAGCATAGATTTTTTCTTGAAATTACAAAATCAAAGTATAAGACCATCCGTTTTAGCTTTACATTAAATCGAAAAGAATCAACAAAAAAATAAAAAAATACTTTAAGGATTCAACAACCAATCTAAGAAAATTCAATTTGGCCCAAGAATCAGAGTATAGATAAATGAGCCTAATTTCCTAGATTCGATTCCTAGAGATCTTTAACATAAGTTTAAGCTTTATTTGACTACCGAAGTGCATTCCGAGCATGGTGAAACGGGTCCAGTTTGAAAATACTTGAGAAGCGGGGTAAAGTTAGCAACATTTTCCCCTAACGACTCGAACGATGGATACCAAAGGAGATGAATCCACCAAACTGCCCAGAGATTCGTCCTGTTGAAAATTTGTGGGGTTTGACGAAGGCGTAGCTGAGAAAACACATGAAACCAGCGGATAGTGTTGAAAAAAAAGAAAGGTTGGCCAAAAGTGGTAAAAATGGTACATACAGAAAAAAAATGAATTCTAACAGGCGCGTAAAACTTTTCCTCGTTTAATTTCAAGACAAAGGAGGCGTAAGCAACGAAATTGTTTGCAATCTTTCATGCAACAGGCTAGATTCAGGCGTTTTCTTGCATATATTTACATGAAATATCCCATTATTTTATCCCAACTTTAGCATTCCCTTTATGTGCATTAGATATCACAGAAAATGCATTGTTTATTTTTATCTGTGTAGGATAAAGCACTGTGCAGAAGCTTATGAGTAGTGTTAAGGGAACGGTTAGAGAACTCGCCTACCCTAAGAAAAATCAAGCAAATTGAAATGAAGATGGAGAACATTGTCATATACTAAGTTTGAGAATAACATAATTAAAAATCACAGTATGGTCTTTTTTCTTATTTGAGTAATTTGAGAAAGAAGGTGTATTTATATTTTTTGGAACAGTCTATATTTTCCGAATCTAATATACAGCTCTCGAAAACATCAAAAACCAAGAGAATAGAACGCAAGAAGATTATTTTCCAGCAATAAAAAACTGAAGAAAAATTATTCGATTGAGGTGATAGAATCTACGAAGGGTATTTCGATCAAAATTTGGTCGACTTAAACTTGATGCATTTCCTTTTATCGTGCATAAAAACAATTTGTTCACCCCTCATTTTGAAGATGTGGCAATTCGCATTTAGTAAAAAGGAAGCTTAGCAGAATATTTCTCCTGTATTCTGTATTAACTGAATTTGAAAAAGAAGATGAATTTGACTTATTAATAAAAACTTTGAACGACTCACACACATTAGTGTTTGACCAAGTTTTGATCGGAACACCCTTTAGTATCAACTAAATTTGTTTTGAATGTTTCAACCTTACGGACCACAAAGATTTCCAATGCCAAATTTAAATTATTCTTTTGGTGCACTGCAGCATACAATTTGTTTAAATTTTACAATCGAAATGTTTATGATTTCTAAGATTCGTGACATCGAAATAGTTAAGTGGTGATGCAAATCTGCCATTACATAGCTCCAAAAAAGAAAACGACATTCCAAATAAAACAATTGTGACACTTCTAACAACCCACATGGTGGCCAAAGTTTGAAAGCATACGTCAGTTTTGTACTGGCGATTTCATTAACCAAACGCTGGAATAGCAGCTTGCAACTCGAACCTTCGTCGGCTGTCTAATATTACACCGCAAGTATTTGGTACGAATAATGATCTTCTCTCGTAGTCCAAGCAAATGTATAAATGATTTCAATTTTAACAGTTTTGGCAGTTCATCTGAGAAAAATCAATAGACTTTCTATTATAATCAAAGAGCGGACTGGTTCTGAGATCGAGAAACGGTATGGAAATTAATACTCAAAACATGGCTACTTTTCTAAAATCCTCAAATTTTTTGTTTGAAATATTGTGAAGAAAGATGGAGTCCTCACATAAAATCGGAAGTTATACGTTTGCCGAGTGGATAGGAATATTTGGTCAGTGCCCAGGGCACTGTAAAATTCCTTGAACCTCCGTTGCATGAAGCACCCATTGATAAAACTTACAGGGTCTTGCCAATCACCAATCATTAAGTCATCAACTGCACTTCCTTATTTGTCTTCGCCTTACGCACTGCAATCTAGCCGCATTCCAAAGCATAACGTCAATTTAATGTGCATAAAAGGGGATGGCGCCTGAGAAGCCAAACAAAACAAACAATCGGAACAGACTAGACCCAACGCAAGGCCAAGCAGAGAGAATGAAGATACCGTATTGTGATAAATACCAACAGAAGGTAGTATAAACCATAAAACAATCCTAGGTATCGAGTGTGGGGAAATGATTGAACAAGCTTATTCCTACATAGCAGACATAACAGCACTTCAACATATACACACACAACAACAAAAAACAGGTCATAAAACGTCCGTCCGCTCGTCTTTGGTCCCAAATTTTCAGTCGTATCTTCGGTCGCTTCTTCATCGACCTATTCCGGTCTCCGGATCTATCTAGTTAGTCACGCTTGTTCCTACGCAGACACATAGCTGAGAAAAAAGAAGATAGGAATGGACGCACGAGCCCGGGAACTTATGAAAAATTGCCTGTCTAATTCTTCCTCTTGAGAAGGAAAAGCTGAGAAATAAACAAACAAGTTTGACCTGGCTTCACTCTACCGTCCAAATGCATAACAATAATGAGGAAGTAAAGGTGCATTTCTCCTTTGCCAGGGGTTTTAGGGTTTTGAGTTATGTCTAGTCAGTTTCATCATTGTTGTTATTTTTTGTTATGGGCAATATTTATATACATTTAAAACCGTACACATTCACCCATATTTGGGCGACGGGTGGCACTTGTTTACAGAATTATAGAATCATCCGAACTTTCCGGTTCTTCTCAGCCGAGCCGAAAATTGCGATCGGAAACAAATGGGCTCAAGCCGGACTAAATCTGCTCGGAGCTAATTGATGTGATGATACATGATCGAATTAGTAAGGTTTGCAAACAACACGCTCGGCTCGTACGAGAAATTAATTTCTTGCCATTTACAGCTGTCAAAACGGTTTATAGCTGAGCTTTTTCGCGTCTACCTCAGTTACGCATCACCCCGGCTGTGGTTGTTTACTTTGCTGTTCAATGCAGTTGCTCACTCCAGTTATCGGAGAGACCAGTTTCCAATCCCGTCACAGCCGATAAAGGTAAGCAAATCACACGCTACTGTTTCGAATTGCCCGCGGTGGTGGCCCCAAAACTAGATCCAAGCAAATGAAGAAAAAAAAGGAAACTTAATTACAATATTAATTTTCAAATAGGATTACAATAATTGGTAACCTTCACGGATTTTGCTACCCGTTGTAGTTCGATTCGGGCTATGGGCGTCGCTAAGCTGCAAGCAACCCGTTCGAATTTGGACAGCCAATATCGAAAGTCGCAGGAACGCGGCGGTGCGTGTGGCTGACGGGAGGGTGAGGTGGGAGCGCACATGCAAACACAAACTGGTCCGAGAAGATTTCGAGCTGTCACATTTGAAAGGCACGGAGAATTAATCGATTTAAAGCTGACGTGACGTGAACCACAGCCGCCACCTTCGCCACCACTTCCGCCGCCAGTACCCAATCGTTTGGGGAGCAAAGACAGTCCTCAGTGTCGTTGGATGGAAATCTCCTCAATGCTCGATATCCGTGACAAACATACGTTCCAATCGTACAGTAGTAGTGTGGTGGCGTTGTTGTATAACAGTAGCACCAAATTCAATCATCAAGTTTCCATAATTATAGCGATGCCCCTTCTTTTCAGTTGCATTAATTTTATAAATTCAAGAAAATCAGTTAACACGAATGTCATGTCGATATCAGACGGGATCAGCAGCAGAAGGCAAAGACGACGACGACGACGACGACTGCGGTAACCAACTGTCGAACGTGTCGTGGAATGGATCCGGTCAGACTGCGTTGAACCATGCCGACGATGCGTTGCTGCTCCTGCTGCTGCTGGCCAGGGGAGGATCAAGATCACCGCCTTGATACGATTCGGAAACGGAATAAATTTCTTAAATTCCTCAATTAACATCAAAATATATTTGCCAAATAATTTATTAAAAACCAATACCAATGTATTTTTATGCAAATTTGATTACCCGCGCGGTCGGTTTGTGTGTTTTTCACCGGCCGGCCCCTACCCGATGGACTCTTCTTACGTCTTTCGGTCTTATGGCCAACTGTCCCTCCATCCCCGAATTGATCGCGGTGGACGCGGTACGCTTGGATGCCTCTTTTTGCGCGCTTGCGGTCATCGTCATCGTCGGTCTCCCTTTGTGACCAATAGAACGGACGCAAACAAAAAAGAGACCGCTTCTCGTGTTGTGTCATTTTGAAGTCACTTCTTCTTCTTCTGCTTGGCTTTTCCACCTCGGAATTACCTGCTTGGGGAGTTAGTTTGGTGCCTTTTTTTTCGGGAATGTATAAAAACGCCCTTTACTTCGCGGCCGATGCTGCCATGCCATCATACGCAAGCTTCGTAGCGAGAGTTGCAATGCCACGATGTCGAAGACAAGTTTTGGAATGATCCGCCGCGAGGTCCTCCATTCGCGAACAATTAGCCAAAGTTTTATTGACGGTTGAATTTTATGCAAATCTTTTTATGAATCAAAACCAGTGGCCTTCTGGAGTGATGGTTTTAGGAGGCAGCAAATTGATCTATTTTGGACAAAACGGGTAGCCAATTGGGGTGGTACAATTATGGCACACTTTTAGATTGATGACTTGCTCCAATACAAATTAGAGACAGGCATAGATAGAGAGAGAGTTGATTGGCAACATTTTATTGATGATGTGATTTCGTAAGTGGTGGCTGATTTGGCGGTTGGTTCGAGGGGCTTGATAGTGATTCAAATCTTTTTCAACAAATATACGTTTCTGTTTCAGCGTTCTAGGAACGTTTTCAATATTCTGGAGTTATTTTTTTTTTGTTTAGAACAATCAGTTTGATTAAATACTATTTAAGTTAATGATCCTTTTTTCCGTCTAAATAAGCCATCTACGTACATTTGCGTTGAATGTGTTAATCATAGCATACAGTGCGTTTGACTGTCATCTTTCGTTTGTTTACTGGTTTGCACGGTTTAAATTCTTCGTTTTCCAAATATCGTGCATTGAAAGAGACGACAAAATTAAGGTTTTCGACACATGGTTACGAAAAGGGTGTAGCTATGCGACAATTGGCGAAGCGCTTTGCGAGTACTGTTATGCTTTTGTTGACCCTGGCTTGCTTTTGCCGCTCCGTCAATCCAGGCACTCGTCGTTTCTTATACGAATTGCATTCCAGATAATGTCTGTCTGTTCATTGAAACATGAGATAAATATTTGAAACTGTTGGCTCAATGTACGGTCCGATAAGTCCAGATTCCGTTTCATTCATTGCTCTATATATTTGATAATTTTCATCGGTCTGGCACCTCCATTGTAAATCCAGGAGAGTGTGAGCTACAGGGCGCGGCAGAAAATGCAAAAATTGCTCGCAACCCGGTGCGTTCCATAAGAAAACTTGCAAAGGATATAGGCAATATTTCGGAGAAATCCATGCGGAGAATCATCAAAGAAGACCTGCATGCATCTTCCAGAGCCAGAGTGAAACGCTACTTGATTACGGACCGGGTCAAGGAACAACGAGTGACTCGTTCCAAGAGATTGCTTTCCTTGTTGAAGAAGGAAAAAATGATAATCCGGTTCTCCGACGAAAAGCTTTTCAGCATCGATGCTGTGGCCAACAGTCGCACGGACCGGTTCATTTCACCGCAGAAAACAGAGAACGTTCCGGAAAATGTGAAGTTCAAAATTCAAACCAAACATCCGGCTGGTGTGATGATGTTTGGCTTGGTGGCGTCCAACGATTTGAAAATGCCGCCTGTTTTCATTGATGCTGGAGTTAAAATCAATACCGAAGTGTATATCGGTATTTAAAATGACCAAGTGGTTCCCTGGGTGAAGGCCAACTTCTCCGAGGAGCAAAACGTTGTCCTACAGCAGGATGGAGCGCCGTGTCACACGTCCAATCGAACCCATTAATGGTTGAACGATAACATGAAGTTTTGGCCGAAGGATTTGTGGCCCCCTAGCAGTCCAGATCTTAATCCGTTGGATTATTCGATTTGGGCATATGTTTAAGCACGAGCCTGCAAAACATCACATCCTAGTGTGAAAACCCTGAAGTCAACCATAACACGCATATGGCAGTCAATGTCGGAGGACTACGTCTAAAAGGCATGCTCTGGCTTCCGGCGTTGCACAGTGGGACGAAATAAAAAAAAGTGGGACATGGGTATTTGAGGCGAAACTATTAGGTGTTACCCATTTATGTCTTCTACAAAGTTTCTACATTTTTGGAATACTTTATTTTTGTGTTAACAAAACTTGATTTGAGGGGTTACTTTTTTATTTCTGGTTCAAATCGATAATCATGTATTAAAACATTGTAGATTAGGTCATTTCATGAATAATTTGAAAAATTGTTAGGAGCCCTCTTGGACCCCCCCCCCTTTTTTTTTTGTTGGGGCGTAGAACCTCTGCGTCCACTGAGTTGAACTTTTGTGGTATACCCCTGTTTACTATTCTAATTCGCATCTTAAAGCTAGATCACCATTTGTCAAGTGACCAGCCTAAGACGCGTCTCCCAGTCAGGCAAAATTGAGTTTATAAAACCCACCAGCTTTCTAGGATTTGCAGTCAAAATTTCTTCAGGTTGCATATAGCCACTGCTCAGAAATTTAAGTTTGCTCTTGTACAAAGCATCACAACTGCAAAGCAGATGTTCCGAGGTTTCACGTTCCATGTTACAGAAACGACAGATATCATTCTGAACCTGGCCAATGTTTTTCAAATGATATCTACTCGGGCAATGTCCGGTTACTAGGCCAGTATAGGTACAAAGAACTCTCTTATTGAGCTCCAGAAGCTTTTTACTAATTGTAACATTTGGAATTATAAACCTTTTCGCTTGAGAACAGTTTGTGGTGACCAACCTTTTGCTCTTCCCAAGATTTTAATTTCATTTTTATGCCACAGTATGATATACCGCAGAATGGTTCTGGGCCAATAAACTGTGCATTTGAACCTTGTTTAGCAAGCTCGTTTGCCCTTTCATTGCCTTCAATGCCACAGTGTCCCGGAACCCAGAATAAATTTACCGAGTTCTCTTGGCACACCTTTCGCAGTGAAAGAATGCATTCCCAGACAAGTTTGGATGTACATTTATAGTTACTTAACGCTTTGAGTACCGCTTGGCTGTCTGTAAAAATACAAATATTTGCATATCTATATTTTCTCTTCAGACAAACGTTAACACATTTTATTATAGCAAAGATCTCCGCTTGGAAAACCGTTGGATAGTTTCCCATCGTCACTGACATTTTTACCCCAGGGCCGAAGATTCCTGCTCCCGTTTTTGTTCCAATTTTTGAGCCATCTGTGAAGAATTTTATGGAGCCATGACGAACAGTGGGACCTCCGACTTCCCAATCTATACGTGACGTTTCACATATCTTGAAGGGATGTCATGGTTTTCCACAGGTTTCATCCAGTCTCCATTCATGTACATCACTGGCCCATTTTGAAAGCTTTGTGAAATGCTCAGGTAACCGACTAAATCACCAGACATAAAAGTTTTCAACCGTTTAAGTCTAAGCATACTCTTTTCCGCTTCTAGTTGCACGTATTCGTGCAAAAGCAGCAGATTTAGAATTGCATTCAACGCATTTGATGGAGTGCTGCGCATCGCTCCCGTTATAGCAATGGACACTAGCCGTTGAAGTTTTGCAAGCTTTTTCTGTGCAGTAGGCTCTTTTGTTTTTGGCAACCACACAAGAGAAGCATAAGTTACTTTTGGACGTATTATGGATGTATAAATCCACATTATCATTTTTGGTCTTAGACCCCATTTTCTGCCAAATGTTTTTGAGCATATCTAGAAAGCACTAGATGCCTCACCGATCACACACTCAAGATGAGCATTCCAGTTCAGTTTGGCATCCAGTATCACTCCTAAGTATTTAACCTGTTCACTAAGATGGATCTCTAATCCTCCTAGCTGAAACGCTTTTAGACTAAACTTTCTTTTCCTAGTGAAAGGTACAATTACTATTTTTGCTGGATTAATGCTAAGGCCCTCCTTGATACACCAAGACTGGGTAAATGTTAGGGCCCATTGCATTCTTTCTGAAATAATGTTGTCAAATTTTCCCCTCACTATAATGACTATATCGTCTGCAAAACCTACAACCTCGAAACCTTTTTCCTCTAAGCTTCTTAGAAGCTCGTCTACAACTAAGGACCACATAAGTGGTGATAGGACTCCTCCTTGGGGACAACCTTTCGTTGCCCGTATTGTAATAGACGAACTTCCCAGCTCTGAAGTGATTTCTCTTCTTGCGAGCATGGTATGAACCCAATTTATTATGTTCATGTCAAAGTTCCTTTTCCTCATGGCATGAGCCATCGATGAATAGGAAGCGTTGTCGAAAGCTCCTTCAATATCTAAGAAAGAACAAAGTGCTATTTCTTTTACCGATAGAGCTTTTTCTACCTTTGAAACTACACTATGCAGTGCCGTAACGTGCAAAGTAATTTTTTTACGTTTGGATAATTAACGCTTTCGAAGCGTTTATGTAGAATTATTTGTCATGTGGCACAAAACTAAAAACAATCTACGTGATGAATGTTGCTTTCTAATTTTTAATTCGAATGAGAAATTTGGCTTCAAAAATGCAGCATGTTAATTTGTAATGGTAACAACCCAGAAAACTAAAACCATCCTTAAGAAGGCTTCATACTTCGACCGATCTGTGCACGGGGTGGTCATCTTTGTATCTCATCAACAACGTGACCTGCAATAATCTCAGTAACCTGCTTTCTGGTGAACTACTCTAGAGCACTATCCGTGCAATAAGCCATGACTTGGTGATACAATTTAGCTAGCGTTCCTCAAAATAAAAAAATACTAAGAAAAAAAACACGAATAAAAAACAACCAAAACCTGAGCAAAGGAGAACTGTTAGGAGAGCTGCTACCGGCCGGCCGCCCAGAGCCCGTTGCTGCCTTTGCCGTGTGGTTTAGGCTGTTTGCTGTTGGTGGGTTGGCGGCACCCAGAGACATTTCGTTTCATCTCTTCATCAGACCGTTTGCTGGCCGGCCACGGATCTATTTCCAAACAATTTTATTTTTTCGGAATACTTTCGGATTTTTTAATTAAAATTGCCGAATCGCGCCAACCGCACCGAGATACGCACATCAGAGCCTATCTGGGCAGGCATACGCAGCACAGTCTTATCCATCCGATCAAGTGAGGAGTAATTAAATAATTTTCTCCCCAGCTTTCAAACTGCGGGCCCATCACGAATGCATTCCGCAGTTGGGTTGTGGGAGAACGGTGGGCAATCCGAGGCCGATTGTGTTCGGACGAAACTCAAAGAAAGTGTGAAAATTTGCCTGGAATGTTATGCTGATCATTTCGTGCGTGTGGGTGAAGCTCCTCTCAAGTCAACTCAGGCTCGTAGATCGTTAAGCTCTGGAATGTGATCCTTAACCGCGAACGCCGAAATCATCCATGTGTACATACGTACGTATATGATGTGGTTAATGGTGGCGGCAAATCGTTTGACCATTTCAAAACGACCAACCGGCTGGCTGGCCAACGACGTCGTTTTCGTCCTGTACCGTGTAGACTCACGCTAACGACTCTCCCTCCCGGCTGGGTCAGCGCAGCATCGGACGGCTGTACGACATCTCGACACGATGCTCGTAAAATAGTGTGAACTTTATATTCACCTTAAATTATCTGGTCGTTTGCTCGCTTTTATGGAGGGTTTCTGCTTAATTTTATATTTTGTCGCAATTAGCTCCGGAGGTTGGCGACTAGTTGAGTGTGTCGAGTTTGAAGAGTGGAATATACGATGAGATGAATCACGGGTATTTCACGTGTGTGATATTGAGATATGATACATTTAAAATACATTCTAACATTCGATTGATACTGACTGTGGCATTATAACCGGATTCCGGTTGAAAAGTATTTATGGTAGTTATGGCGATAGATAGTATTGGACAGATTAATGTTAGATCAAATAATTAACCTTCCTCTCCCGCAGGGCTGGTAGCAGATCACTTTTTTGTGACTTTGTCGCTATTTTGAGTCTAGTCACTAAAAGTTACTATTTGCATCCAAAAGTTACAAAGTCACTATTTTCACACCGCCGATTTTAAAAAAAGAAAACAAAATCACTTGTATCTATTGTACAATAGTCAACCAAATTAAGCGATCTGGCCACATATAAAAGTCGAGAAATAGAGACCAATAAAGAGTATTAATCATCCCATTTACTAAAAATTTATTTTCGTTAAGTAGCTTTCACGCGTTTCGTAAACATGAATTTTGTACATAGAACAAATGTCTCGTATATTGTATGATACATTCATAATGCTTTTTATCTGGTGAAATGCTATCATTACACCTTTTTGTAAAATGCACGAAATGAACTTTGTGATGACCAGCCAATCGCTGTTTCTCTTTTATATGTATGGTGGTGTTTCTGCTGATATGGGCGGAAATAATTTATCTATCCTAAAATAAAAATCAAAGCGCTGTCGTGAGCTATAAATTCATGCTCATTAATCAAAATTGTTTTCACGAGTCAGCGTGTCCTAATAAGATCAACCACGGATTTAGAATCAGCACTTTCCAAATATTCAGGTTCGAACCCCATGTCTGAAACAATAAAAAAAAAAACGCTGGACAATTCCACGTGGTTGCGCTTTTTTTGTCAATTACATTTTGAGTCGATAAAAAAGATCTGTCAGTCCTTCATGCAACCACCAGAGAGACGTTTCTTTTTGATTTGTGATAAAATATTCGTAGCTCTTTGCATTGTTTCCGTACAATGTACGAATGTTCTTTCTGTGTCAACAAAAGCTTGGTGCTTTTGACAGTTGTGCGTGCAATTAATTACGAATGTATCTTCATAAAAAGAACAAATCAGTTTCGTTGCTGAAAACAACGAATGGATTAGTGAGTATTACTTTCGATTTTGTAATATAAACTAAAATTAACTTTCAGTGTTGATTCATTTATTTTACTTCAAATATCCATGCGATAGTGAGTTTTTTCAACTTCAAAAAAATCATTTTAGTTGCTTTTATTATTTATTTGTAATAAGTTAATTACTTTTATTTATGCCCTGGCGAACGCTGTCCCGCCTCTACCTCAGTTATCAAATGCATGTTGTAAGGGAGAACAAAATGCCCTGGTGGGGTAGAATGACCCACTCAATAAAAATGCTCAAATCTTCAAAACTAAAGGGTGTGCACAGTTAACTTGCATCACTTTCAATAAACTGTAACATTTCGCGCTTTTGGTTGATTTCAACGTAATTTTGAGTGCAATGACCTCAGTGTGTATTGTTTACACTGCGTTAGTTTTATTGTGAAATGTGTCGTACACTGGTAGGCAAAATAAAGTGGCCACCTCATCGTTTTTTCAATTTCTCTCATTTACTTGGTTCAAATTAAAGTAAACACACTGTATTTTTTTTATTATCTTATTTTTTATATTCTTTTTAAGTTTCACTTATGGAATACTGCAAAAAAAAGGTGTTTTACTTAAAGAAAGAAAAACAACAATTTGTGTTGAAAAAAAAAAAAACAGTGACAAAATAAAGTGCCCACTTCATTTAAGCAACAGAAAACATAAATTAAAGTAAAATAAAAAGCATTTCAATAATTAATGAAAATCAGGACCTCCTGCAGGCGCTTCGACATGCTCTCGACCAGGTTCTTTAGGTGCTGTGGATCTAGCTCTTCCCAGGCGCGCTCCAAGGCTTCAAAATAGTTATTTTTATTGGTAACACCCGTCTTGTCAACCCTGGCATCGAGAATCACCCACAAATTCTCGATGGGATTGAGGTCCGGGCTTTGTGTAGGCCATTCCAGCGGTTTGATCCGACAAGACCGGAAGAAAGACTTGGTCTTCTTGGCAGTATGCTTCGGGTCGTTGTCCTGCTGGAATACGAACTTCTCTTCAAGGCCCGTCTGGATCAGCGAAACCTCCAGATTTTCTCGCATCCCACGAAAAACACCCCAGACCATCACATTTCGTCCTCCATGCTTCATCGTGCCTTGGATGTGGCGCTCCTGAAGCTCCTCTCCCGATCTGCACCAAACACGAACCCGCCGCTTTCGGTTAAACAGCTTGAATTTTGATTGGTCCGTCCAGAGAACCGTTTTTCAGAACTCTAGGGGCTTATCAGCATGCTCCTTAGCAAACTTAAGCCGTTTGGTTTGTTTGCCTTGCTGATAAATGGGCGTTTCCGGGCAAGTTTGCTATTCAACCCCTGTGCTACGAGACGGCGACGAACAGTTCGACCGGAAACTGATAACTGAAGGGTTTCCTGGATCTTGCGGACAGTTACCTTCGGGTTCTTCTTGACTTCGCGCATGATCTTGGTGTCCGTTCCCGCATCCGTTTTCCGCTTCCTGCCTCTGCCAGGGCGATCCACCACTGATCCAAGCGTCTTAAGCTTCAGAAGAATTTTGCCAACCGCTGCCTTACTGATACTATACTTCTTAGCGACAGCCCGGTGCGGTTCACCAGTGCTTTCGAAAGCACTGCGTTCTCCATTTTTTTCAATTGAATCAAATGCGATCACGTATTCAAATGCACCAGGTTGAGCCGTTTGCTTCAAAACATGTCAAAATATTAAAACATAAACAATCGAGGGGTCTTCCAATGGAAACTTATCGAAAACATATCGATTTTTGAAGTGGGCACTTTATTTTGTCACTGTTTTTTTTTCAACACAAATTGATTTTTTTTTCTTTAAGTAAAACACCTTTTTTTTCAGTATTCCATAAGTGAAACTTAAAAAGAATATAAAAAATAAAATAAGAAAAAAAAACTACACTGTGTTTACTTTAATTTGAACCAAGTAAATGAGAGAAATTGAAAAAACGAAGAGGTGGGCACTTTATTTTGCCTATCAGTGTAGTTTCGAAAATGGAGTCGAATGAACAGCAAGTGCGCGAGACTATTTCACACACGCACCTCGAAAACCCACTTCTTTCGAACCGAGCCATCGGAAAGATGTTGAAAGTTCACCAGTTTACAGTGTCTCGTGCCATAAAACGTTTCGGAGCACGTTTAACTGTCGATCGGAAGAAGGTGAGTGATAGAAAAAGTGTTCCGTACTGTGTGAAGGATCATAAGCAATCCCAGCTGTTTCGCTCGGGATGTCGTGAAAAAGCTGCACTTGACCAAAAATTTCGTGCAGAAAGCCAATAAACGAGCTCCGTTCAGAAAGCTCCAATCCGCAATGAAGAACAGAATAGGACTGCTAAAACACGTGCGCGTAAGCTGAATACACAAATGTTGACGAAACCACACTGCTGCATTATGGACGATGAAACACACGTAAAAGCGGACTTTAAACAAACTCCTGGCAACCAGTATGTGACTGCGAAAGACAAGTTGGATATTCCAGGGTCTCTCAGGAAACAGCAAGTATCAAAGTACCCCAAGAAATTCATGATTTGGCAGGGGATTTGTTCGTGTGGTAAATGGAGCAAGCCTTTCGTGGCAACTTCAACTGTAAATGGTCAAGTAAACATGAATAAATGCCTGAAAAAACGACTGCTTCCGTTTCTCAAAACACACAACGGTCCAACAATTTTTGAACATAAACACGTTGAATTTTCGAAGTGGGTGTCCAACCTTATTTTTATGTTCGTGGCTTCCATCACGTATAACTTCCTTTATAGAAAGTAAATAGCGAAATTCAGCTTCGAAAGATGAAAAATTTCAAACAAAACAAACTGCTGTCAAAATATTCCAAATCTGACCACCAGGAGCGCTGTTGTAAAATAAGCAGTGCGTCAAGATATTGAAACACTTAAACCTTAAACATGTTCAAAATTCGTAGAGAATCGTTCATGAGGTTCTAGGAAAATGTTTCTTAATTTTCCGGTCTAATCTTGCTTGACATTCCAATTGTATCATAACAATTGCATTTAAAAAATAGGCAGTTTTCATCGCAAATTTATGCAATTCCACCTGATGATGAATCGCCAATCATAGTATCACTATCGTTTACAGAGTGTCTCATATAACAATGCAAAAATCCTTCATCAAGGTTCAAAACCATTTATCCTCTTTTTACGATTATAACCCTTTTTATTCATACTATCATCTATTTTAGATAATTCAGAAATAATGACTCAAAATGTCTACCTTTATTCTTAATGAATCTCTCCAGGCTATTGCAAGATCTAGAGCACACCTCCATAACAAAGTCCTATGACATTGAAGCACACGTCTTGGTGAGGAAATCTTTCAAAGAACCGAAACTTGGGTGAGAACTTCCACAGACCTTGGCTTGGCTTGAATAGTCAATGGGGGTTTAAATCTGTACTTCTTGGATGCCAAATGTCTTTCGGTTAAAATGATATGTTCTCCTTCAGCTAGGTTCAGGCAGTCCTTTCAGAGGTTTGGAAAACGAGAGTCACGTGTTCGTCGAAGTTTTCTGGAATCTAATGCAGCAAAATGTCCATGAAGATTTAAGTGTTCACTTTTAAACCTGCTTTTGTGAAAACAGGAGGTATCTTAAACCCATTCGACGCAACCGCAACTACTCGCAGTCACTACAAGCGCAGTCAACTCTTTGTTAATTGTTCCTGTAGTGATAGAAGATTTAGTTTTTCTACCACTCGGGTAATTTGTCGATGCCTTCTTCGTCTTAAAATGCTCAACTGTATCATTTCTAGCCATAGCATAAAAGAAAACCTCCAGGACATACGTTCATCGTCCATAACAAGGCATGAAAATTTCGTCAAATATTCACAATACATACGGTAAGCCCGTGATTTTGCCGTCAAGGTCTGTTGGTCGTTGCGGGTTTGAATTATTTTTACTATACCTTATACAAGTTCATCCTAAACGCTGTTTTGATTTTTGGACATAACCAGGTGACATTCTTATTTTACGAGCCACCATGCGAACAGAGAGATTCGGGCTTTCCTTCAATATCCTCTTACCCTTTCGGTCCATGACGTGCAGTTCCGTCCATTTTTTTATCACATCTCGGTTTCCTCTCAAATCGTCAAAAGTTCAAGTATCCATATTGACAAGTCAGAATTTGCCTTACGTCTCCGAACAAAATCCACTCGCGCACTTGCTTTTCATCCGTCGCCATCTTGAACTCCAAACATGGAATGTAGACATCAGTGAAATTTTTCACTCATACGTGCAATATCTCAAAAGTCCGGATCAATATGGATACAGACCTTAGGATGGACACCTTTGCAAGAGAGTTCCTTAAGTTTTTTTTAGCTTGTGAACGAATATTAGTCAGAGATTTGAACAAACCGTATCTTTCTTATGGTTCTATGTTATTTCTTCTCGAGATTCTTGGAGTAACGTATGGAAAAAATTGGACTAATTTCGGAGAAAAAAACGATAAAAAATAATTCAATGGATTTTTTATCCTTAAATCCTACGTTTATTAAAACTTCTACAAATAAGGGCGGCCAGTACCTTAGTCATAGCCGATGAAAATATGGATATGGGCATGTTTCTCAACTCTTTCGTGATCTTTGCGATAAACTGCTCCTACATTTTAGCCACGAAATTATTTCAGTTGATCTTCCGTTTGAGGTTTGACTAAATATTTTTTATCGCTCGCAGTTGGGGGGCATTGTGAAGGTTAGCGGTCTTCGGTACAACGTTTACCAATTCCTGAGATAATGCGCCAATGCCAGCTCCTGCCAAAAGATCACAACCTCCTTTGCGTGACACTTCTTGATGAAGACTGCAACTTCTGGCAGGTATTTCGCACTGTATGTCTTGCCATTCACCACAAGCTTAGAAGCTTAGAACAATCCCTTCTCGCCGATCGGCAGCCACAGAAGGACCTTCCTCGGAAACTTGGTTTAGGATATATATTGTACGTCAACGCCTATCTCCTTGGTGGAGGACGTAAAAATCCGGCCCCCTGCTATTCGTTGCAGTTCCGCGTCAAGTAGGTCTTGTTATCTATTATGAACACGAAGTCGCGCTTCGTCGGAAATATTTTAATCACAAGCACCTTCCGTCACTGCTGATGTTTACTTGCAACTCGGACACAGCCAGACTGACTCTTTCAAATAACAATATCCATCTTGCCCAGATACTTCTTCACTGTTTGGCTGGTGCGGAACGATGAAGCCAACTTGCCCTTGGTCTTCCTCTTCCGCTTCTACTGCACTGTTTGGCCGCACAGCACTCTCGGGCGGCTGGATTCAGGATCCGTTCGATGTTATCGCCTTTTTTCAGAAGAGAGAGAGAGAATGCTGTAAATGCCGGATCGTCTATAGCCAGCGGGCACAAAGTGAGACGGCGGCCAAATCCCGCGCAAGGAAGCTGTATCGAGAGTGGTGAATGAAACCGATGTGTGTGGTTATGGATGACGAAACTTACATCAAGGCAGACGCAAGGCGGATACCGGGGCTGGAGTTCTACGTTGCCAAATCACGGTTTGATGTTCCGGAAGACATAAGGAAGAAGAAAATGGACAAATTCGCCAAAAAAATACTTGCTCTGGCAGGCCATATGCCAATGCGGTAAACTGAGTAAACCGTACATCACAACGGGTACCATCAACAGCGAAATTTATCGCATCGAGTGCCTCCAGAAGCGTCTGTTGCCCTTCCTGCGGTCCCACGGAGGCGAGACATTATTTTGGCCGGACCATTACGTGCGATCGACTTTGGATTGGTTGTTGACAGAGACAATAAAGTTGTGTTTGTACCAAAAACCGCTAACCCCCCATCCGGTGGAAAGATTTTGGGCCATAATGAAGGCCAAAGTTCGAAAACCGTCCAAGGTGTTTAAGAACAAGCTGGAGTTGATGAAAGAATGGATGAAAGTGACCAAAAAGGTCGGCTCCACCATTGCACAAAATGTAATGAGGAGTCTTAAGGGAAAGTCGCGGGCTTTCAGCGACGGAAAGGAAATTGAATAAAATAATTATGCCGAAACATAATCCATATGTATCCGAGTACAGACCTTAAACGTATATTATAGTTTCAACCAAAATTTTACCCTGTTAGCAAAACTCATGTGCCCATCAGGCAAATGATTGCTACAAAAGTGAGTTTTTTTTTTGCATGATTGACGATTGACGATTACATCCGGCAAATCTTTCAGTGAAGGCGGTAAATAATAAGAGATTAGTGAAATCGTTCCATATTTCAAATTGATTTGTTAACTTTTAGTATGTTCCAGAGTACAGTAGTTTCTAATGGTCGTGTTTAATCATGCAAAGTTATTATTTCCTATTAGGCAGAGTTGCGTCAGTATTTCTCAAGAAACAAATTCCCTGTCTGCTGACCCAACAGCAAAAAAATAAACATGTGTCCAGTTCATAAGAAAGAAACGCGAAAGGCCGTGGGAAATTACCGGGGCATTTCGGCATTGAGGGCAGTATCAATATTATTCGCATGTGTTATCATTGAACGTCTACTTTTTTTTTACTGTAAGGAGTATTTATGCATAGATCAACACGAGTTTATCATCGGAATCTCTACTGCCACTTATCTGTTGTACCTAACCTAGTTCGCAGAGAAATCTATGGCCCATGAAAGGTTACAGAAGAACGTCATCTATTCAAATTTGTCAGCACATTTTGACAAGTTCAACCACTAGATTGCTGTCGCAAAGCTACATAAACTGGAGTTCACGGAATTGGTCCGCCTGTGTCACCGTTGGTAATTCCATGTCATTTAGGACCTCACATTTTAGTTATATAACGTTTGCATTAAAAAATATATAGGACCTCACATCTTAGTTATACAACGTTTGCATTAAAAAATTGGACAAAAATTGCAGATTTTTCAAGGGTTTCCCTTCACCCGCACTGGCGAAACTAAACATGCAACATCAATCATAGTAACCCATGAGTCAGCAGACAAAATTTGACAGCTCTAGCAGTCGAACTCTGCCGTGAAGGCAAAAACGGTGAAGCAACTCCGTTCAGAAGTGTGCGCGTTCAAAGAACGGCCCCCCGCCGCGTCGAACAACGAACATCGTGCGGCACTTTGTGGACGCCGGATACGACAGTTCCGGCATCTACAACATCTTGGCACTATTAGACAACAATTAGAGCATCGAAAGAAAGGCCGGTTCTGGACGGCCGACGACCCAAGGCGACAAGAAGCTCCAAAGGATGCTGAAGATGAAGACCTAGGGAAAAGTGTCTACATCGCTTCGTGCGCTTGGCCGGAAGGTCGAATAAACCGGCCAAACAGTGAAAAAGTACCAGGCGAACATGAACATACATGTCAGGAAGCGGAAGTCGCGTCCACTGCACTATGGTTCAGATCACGAATATACGAGGAAACATGCTCCCAGCGCCTAAACTTGAAACTTTACAGCAACATGATTTGTATCACTAAGGCACATTTTTTTATGTTGATTAAAATTAGAGTAGTCCCCATTTTCACGGAAATACATAAAATAACTTTTTTATTTCAAGACATAGACGTTTACATTCTTGGGCAAAGTTGTAGCGCAGAAAATTTCATGGAACTTTCATATATGAATTTTATTGTAGTTTTAATATGGACTGATTTAGAGCAATTTTTCCTCATCAAATTAGGGTGTACCATAAAAGAATAGTTTTTTTGCCCTAACTTTTTAATTCAATTCCCACTGTAAAGTTTCATTTCTGGGCCAACTAGAAGCGTAAGATCGACTCCAACAATTTTGTCGCGAAAACTGAGGAGGAATTGATAAATAAAACGAAGAAAACGTAAATTTTTTTTGCAAGTAAGCTTAAATAATTACTTTCCATGGAAAATTTATCGAAAGCAATTATCTGTCTTAGCTTTTTTTTATCATCATCCGAAAAAAAAACATTTTTTTAAATGCAAACGTTAAGTTGTGAGGGAGGTGAATCGATCTCATGAGTCAGACTCTAGGTGCGCGGGTAGGCGCTTGAAATGAAAGTGACACTTGGTAAGCTGGCGAATGTCTTCAATCCATATCAATCAGAACCCAAGTATTGAAAGATACTTCACCACAGGGTGCAGAATTCATTTCTGAGGCCATTAATTCTGATGCAGTTTTGATATGTACTACTCCATATCATAAATGTTCACATCGATCGAAATTTAACTTAAGATTCACAAAATTACAAACGAAGCAAGATGTTTTGATTTTATCTCTGTTAACAAGTATGTAAAATGAATACCATGATTTGCTGGAGCTGGGTAATATCCAGTGATGCATTCCTCATCGACATGCATTGAGGCACTTGGTACGACTTGGTTATTACAACATTTGCATTTTTATTAATGTCTTCAACTTTTTAGCATACAAACGGGTACACATTCTTTCTCAGGATTAAAAGTTACAATCTGATAAATATAAAGCACAGTAGGCTTGTAGCTCTTACTTGAGTAATATAAACTGGACGGCATTTTTTAGCATGTTCTGAATCTAAACGAAGAGTTACACCATGTCGATTGTCAGCCTTTTCCGATAAAAAAAGCACATAACTCACACTTACCAGTACTAATTGAGCGACGCCGCCTTGTGAATCCTGAGCAAAAACTTGCCAAAGCTTTAGCAAAGGTAGTCTGTCGAGAGCTCACTTTTAATTGTCCATTAACACTAGACCAAACGGAGTAGTAATCTTAACTTAACTTTTTACCAACTGGGAAAGGTACAGTCAAGATACTAATTGCACGGAGTCAGCTTCGGAAGGTGAAGTCCACTTTTCCCATGCAAAAAACTGCTACCACATGATTGGAAACATGACTGTTCCCCAAACAGCAGGTGGACGGCCATTTTTCCACATTCTTCATCAACACATCAACTGTCACCTTGTCGCGCGTGTGTCACTCACGGTGCTGATGACTTCATAAATTTTCGGCTTCTTTTACATTTGGCTACACATTGCGTAAAACTCCGAGCTGGAAGCGGGGTCACTCTCGGAGGTCACCAGTTTATAACCAACCTTTAAGATGGGTGACGACGAAGTACCGGCTCCGGTTTTTTTTTACTGCCAAGATGTCAACCGCACACCGCCGATGCTGCTGCTGCTGGCTTGCAAAGCGAAGAAAATACAATTTATGGCTGGCTGTGAGATGTTCGTACGGTAATGGAAGACTGCCACAGTGAAGAGAAGTGCATTCGAAGACAGTTCGGTTTTTTGTTGTTGTGTTTCTTGCTTGTGGGAAACCGAACTGACAACAATCAAAACAAACAAGGTTCAGATAAATAATGGATCCGAGCTGGGAAGGCACACTAAATAGAAGGAAAAAAAATCGCTCTATTTATAGAGTCAATTAGATAGTCGTTTTTCGGGTATTAAATCATGTTCCGCATAAGGAGAACCATCGGCAGGCTGCTGCAGCCGGAAAGAATTATGAGCGTGAACTATTAACCGCTAAATGGTTGGCTGTTCTCGTTGATTTTTTTCCACATCTTGGTTAAATCGAGAAAAAGTGCGTCCATATAATAAATACACTTGGCTTTCCTTACGCGAAACGTGAGGAGAACATGGGAGATAAATTTTAAAATTGCCGTCATCAAATTTCAACCGCCTGTCGGTTCGAAGGTTTCGGCTATTTGGTGAAGCAGCGCAGTAACAACATCCATCCATCAGATTTTAGCTTTTCGGGAGGAAAACAAAATGTCAAAAAAGCACCGACGCGTGTTCCGTGATTGAACACATGTTGATGAGTGACGTTTGCGTAAACAAAACAAGGATTTTTTTTGCTCGGGACAGTATTCGATTGGCTTGGGTTCGATGTTTGACTAATTTAGAATCGATTTAAAATAGTGCATTCCAAATTGCATCGGGATTATTTTATTTATTTTGAATTGAGTAACAGGAGGTTAAAAGGTTACAGATTTTTTTGTTCGGGAAAAATAATCCACACTGAAATTTTGAGGACAACCCTAGCCGTTGCAGCTGCTTCACATACATTTTTGGCCGACGTTAATGACTCTGTCAGGCGTTTAGCAGGTAATGCAGAAACAGAGCTGGGGAATTCTTCGTTTCCAAACTGACCTGTTTGCTCACCGCGGTGGGTGGTTGGACGGGTCGAGCTGGGTGAAATTCATAGCACGATCGTAAGTCAGTTGTTCGGCCAACTCTACGACTACGGGCCACTTGCAAGGGATTTGGGACGGCTAATATAATTGTTCAATCTTATGCCATTTGTAATCTGCAAACCGGTTTGCTAATTACCTTGAGTAAGTATTAGGGAGAACATCTAGGGGGCGTAGAATGAGCGAAAGAATGCATACAAAATTTAGGTTTCGCTAATGACTGAGCTATGCGTAGTGGATTGAGGTTTCTGAGTTGTATTAATTCTTCACTAAGGCTATATAAAAACCAAAGCTTCCCCTGCATTTATTATTGTACGAGAAGTTTCTTAACATCATCTGAAAAAAATGCAAAGAGTGTATCGAATTCAAACAGTAATTACTATAAAATTTATTTAGTGTGTTTTGCGGTGAGATGTTTGTTTGCTTGTCAATATCCCAAGTAACATTTTAGTTCTATTCCAGCCAAATAGCACTCCTCCCGGTTTTGTTGATAAAACTACATTCAAAGCTGTTTTGTCCACCAACAGCTTCTCTATGCATCTTTAAAGCCGAAATGTGTACAAAGTGGCCCACTCTATAGACGGTTGTGATAGCCAGTTAATAAAACCTTCAAAAGACCATAAAGATTGTGAAAATGTTCTAGTGAAAGATATTATGACCACTTGAGAACCTCCATAAAACCTATTGGCTGCCATCAAACACAAGCTAAGGTCCAAACGGCCACAGCTGTTAAATTTCACGGTGATATCGTGGTTGGTTTTTGTTGTCCTGCTTTGTTCGATTCTCTGCACTTCTGAACAATTTAACAGTGAATAATATCTAAGAAAAAAGTTCAAGTGTTGCTGAAAATATTATTTGACAGCAAAATATCCAACACAAATTTGACTTTTATGTAGCGTATCGTGCTCCAAGTCATATGCGCATTTAGTTTTATAATAAATATTTGCACGATATAAGCTGAAAACTAATACGCCTCGTAAATTATGCGAGTTAACAACAACAAAAACAAAATTGAAACAAATATATTCGATAAATTAATCATGAATTTCCTGAAAATTGATCGAATTCAATCAGGCTATCGAAAAGAATACCGAAATCGGTTGCCGATCTACAGTTCATTTGCATTACACTTAATATTTGGTGTATTTATTTTTCCACATTTCAATGATTTCTTAGTTTTGCTAAAAAGCCATGACGCAATGACTACTAGAAAACTATTTGGTCATTTAATGACTTCACTCAATGCCTATTTGCCGTTTAATTCATATACTGGAGGCAAAATGGTTCTAAAATGCTTTTTCTACTGACCATAATAAGATAACATGATTAAGTCCTAAAACAGCATTTTGCGAATTCATAAAGTCGTAATAAAACCTTTGATAGGAGTAAAAGGTATTTGAGAAAGCAAAGTTTTAAGATCGTTGAAAATAAGCTGTATAGGTTCTCACAAACCTGACCGAAATATGAAACATATTGGCACCTCTTGGTACCATAGTAAAACCAAATTGAATTCTAGAGGCTTTCATAAAACTTTAATAAAACTTAATAAAGTTGGGTGGATTTGGTTACTTGGGATGCTCCCTTGACGCAGTCTTATGTGTCAATTGTAACCTAATTAACTAGTTCTACGTTTGCTAAGATGGGATTTGTAAGTCGCTGGTTGTTTGAAACATGAAAAGCTAAAAACTTCACAGTTTAAAATATTTTGTAATTTTGAATCTATTGTAGTATTTGCTCGATTGAATCTTACATGAACTATTTCAGATACTCGGATCGTTGATTATTACATCTAAATGCATTTTTCACATAAGAGCGGAAGAGATAAGAGTCGAGAGAGAAATCATTGGCTTATTTATTATCCCAACTAATAATTTCGGATATGTTAGTATAAGTGATCAACTCAAAACGCTATGAATTCTGAAACAGCAATAAAATCTTCTTCACACGATTTGACAGTTGTTAATTCATTTACTATTTACTATTTAACAAATTACCGAGTATTGACTGCTTTAGAAGTCACAGTGCAAAAAGTTCTCTTTTGCCCTCCACTGATGAATGCTGAATGGCAACAAACGAAAAAAGCAGCATAGAAGCTTATTCGAAACAAAATCAATTTTAGAGAGTTTATAGGGTAAGGGGATGTAATGTTAGCTTAGCTCCTTGATTCGGCCTATGTACCAAATATGTCATTAATTCAGCGATAATCAACAAATTCATGTTGCTATCAGGGGGACCGATTTATTTCAAAGCATTTGAGAAATTATTAATCAAATTCTAGTTGTTAAGTTCCGCGTAATTTTCGATTTCCTTAACTTTTATGACATCATGAACTTACTGGTTAAGCTGAACAGATTGTTTACACGATCTTCGAATGATTTTCCAATATTGATCCTATGAACCGGATAATGCAGCAAAGATGTACAGAAAATAGTCACACGTTATTAACTTACAGGTCACGTAGGTAAAATAAAAATGATTTAACATGAAAACCATAGACCCAATGTTAGGAACATATTTTTATCAAGGTTCCCAACTATGGTCTGTTGTATGGAAAGCGTAGTAAAAATGTTGTTATTGGCAACATTTACAATACAAATGTCTGAGTTTTGGTTGAATGTTTTTCAGATGGCTTATCTCAACACAAACTAAAGAAATAAAATCTGTGTAGAGTGAATTATAATGTTTTGATTGCGAATGGCCGCTAAATCATATGAAAAACCACTTAAGTGTTTCTTAGAAGTTTAAGTATAGTTTGATTTGGGAAATTGTTTGTTGGATAGAGCGAATATAGCAATGTTTGTCAATGCTCCAGGTACGAGAATTATTTTTTATTTAAAATTCAATAAAGGAATTAAGACCATCGATATATTTTTGCCATGTGAAAGTTTTACATCTCATGTAATTTTCGTTATTGGTTTTTGCTGTTGTTCTCTTCAAAGACGAAAAGATTAAGCAACTGTTTAGAAGAATTGTGAATTGTTTTTGAAAGTAGCTAGAGGCGATAATATTGCTTTACTTTAAATATCAACACTTACATTAAGTGCTCCAACATCCATTTATACCATCATATAGATAAAGTAAGTTGGCAGTACTGCAGAGGTTTCATGGATATATGAACAAGAAACAATATTGAAAAAAATCTGGGTAGCCAGTTGTCCTGGAAAACTAACATCAAATATTCATAACTCAAAAACGATTCATCGTAGAACAGATTTTTCTTCTCCAAACTATAATGAAATTTTCTCAAAAATTTGAAAAAAAAACTAAAAAAAGACCTACAAAATATTCCACAGTAAAGGAAAATTTCTTGGAAAAGCTGGAATAACCATTTTCAGAGTCATGACAAATTTTGTGAAACATATTTTCTTGTTTATTAATTCATAAGCTTACATTGGTAAAATTTTGGCGATGGGCTTTTTATTGTTTTTGATTAATGCTCGACAAATCGAAAAATAAGATTTTTTTTTACTATCGTACAGGTTGGACCGAAGGGTCTCAGATTGTTACGAAACGTAGTCCATGCGTAGGGTTCATGGATAAATGAACAAAAAACAATATTAACAAATTCAGGGCTGCCAGTTTTCCTGGAAAACGCCAATTGAACCCGCATAACGAAAATTAAATTGCTTTACAGTCAAAACTCTATTTCGAATGTACGATATATTATCACATTTAATGTTATTGTAATCGAATAGCTGATTCGCATTTTCACCATACAACCTCTACATTAAAACATAATGGTTAATGTATACCTGGATTATATATACTTTTTGGCGTAGAGTACAGCATGATACAGCAAATTTTGTTCGTGAAAATTGTCATTTTTCTATGGTAACCTAACTTAATCGCCTATATAGCATATTTTTATTTGGCTTTTTACCATCTGACATATTTTTAAAACTTTATAGGAGAGTTTATAGTTATCAACTTAAGGGTGGATGTCGTAACAATAACGGAAGCTGTCGTCAGGGAAAGGGTTCATGAATGGTTTGTGATCATGCGGGAAGTATTCCTATTTTCCCGAACATCACTTACTTCGAAACTCAAGAAAAAATCATTGTAGAATTTTTTTTTTCTCTAAAAGGAATGAAATTTTCTTTGGAAATATTTGGAAATTTGGAAAAATATAATTAAAAAAAAACATCCAATATTACACAGTGATGAAATCTGCCGGAAAAACCATTTGCTGAATCATGAAATTATTGGTTAATTATTAAATTTTGGCAATTTGCTATTTTTTTGTTTTTGAGTAATGCTCGAAAAACAATGTACCCAAAAGAACTAAATCCCCAAAAGGGTGTCTACAAATCATTTTGTTAGAAACCTTATGACGAATCCGGGTTGAAAAAAGAAAAAGACACAGAAGTGGTGATAAATCTGACAGCTCCCATGTAAAAGTATAGGGCGCACATTTTAAAATGCTTTTCAAAAAATCAAATGAAATTCTAATTAAAAGCGGTTTATTGATAATGCAAGAAAAATCCAATACTACTCAATAAAAACATTTTCAGTAATATAAAAATAAAATAAAAACAATGCCCCTATTGTACAAAAGCAAACATTTTATGGTATTATCCTCAGGTGTTTAACTCTTAATCTGAGCTCCTAAATACCAAGACCAGATTATTCGGTCCTGCTCGGGTAGTATTGACCAAGGGAGTAGACATCTTAATCTAGCTTTATATTAAACAGCAAAGTTATGAATTGTAGTGTATGATGTAGTATTATTATAGTTCATTCCGCATTATTATAGTATTTACTGTCTGATATCGTTATTAAAAATTAAGAGTGTACCATCTCGTGCGGTGCTTACTCTATAGACCCAATGTCAAATTTATCCAAAACTTTAGTGTAATAATTTTAATGTTGGTATTAATGGTATTATAATATCATATTATGTCATAATTAGATTATGTTTTCGTCTAGGTATGGACATTTCTCAGTTAAAATATCTTGTATAAAATGGAAAATGTGGATATTCAAAATATTATCTGGAAAAAAAAGAGTAATTTTGTGTCCCTCCGTGAGATTGAAATACTTTGCGTTTTTGAGTCGAATTGATTTGATAATCCATAAAAATCAACTCAATTCAAGGACTTATATGAGTCGTAATATGATTTTTTTTAATATGGATACAGGCATACATGTTTTGTTTAATTAAGGGTACAGGCATACATTGGATCGAAACCAATCTTATTTTTTCTCCTTTTTCATCGGTTTCTCACAAACTACTACCTGGCCGTGGAAAATAATTTCACCAGTAAATAGATGTGACGATTTTCATTCTCTTGTCATTATTGATTTGTATGATTGAGTTCTTAAGCGTAAGAAATAGATAACTGCTGAAAAATAATCACACGTACCATTTAAAAGAGTATATTTGCTTTGATCGATTTTTTGTATCGATTTTCTCTTTGGTTTATTACGTTTATTATGCGTGGTTTGAAAAAAGACGTTATCATCGTGTATATAGAACAATAAATTCTATGGAAAACGCTTTTCCTGCCATTTTTTTTTACCTATGAGGTAGTCGATGAAAAGAATCGGTCAACGAAGACATACCAATTTCAAATGTTACGAAAGAATACAATTGCTGTAGCGAGGTATGCCTGTACGCGTTGACAGTATTTTTGAGTCACTTGAAGAGGAATGGAGTTAAAATTCTTGAACATTTTATTTCTAGATCAATGTTTCCGATACGAATAAAATATGTCAATTTGATCTTCACACTTGGCACACATTTAATTTCATACTAAATAATAAGCCACTTAGTCTTTTAGAGTAAGGTTATTTCAGCACATGATGGTGTACATTTCTTCGATTTCGAGGAGTAGGGAATTCTTTTCAACAATCTTGAATTTGAATCAAAGCTTCACTAGATCACTTGAAGAAATAAATAATTTTTTTTTTAACAAAAAAACAAATCTTACCCTTTGACGGATAGGCCTATTTCGTCTGCGACTTACAGACTTCTTTAGTGTCGATTGCTCGAGTTGATCTTAAATGTTAGGGGCTATTCATAAACCACGTATACTTTTATGGGAGAGGAAGTGGGGGGTTTGACCAAAGTCACGCTCGATACAAAATTGCAAAATAAGTATTGATAAAAGTATAAGGTCTGCGATTTTCAAAAATGAGTCTACGTGTCTCAAATGAGTCTTATAAGAGTTGGAATGCTTGTTTTTTTTAAAGGCTCGAATATACAATGCATTTCAAATAATTTTTTTTGCCTTGTTTCATTGTGGATATTTGAAAGTATTGCTCATCCTACAGACATTTTTGTTATGATTTTCTATTCATTATAATTTTGGTATCTTTGCGAGGTTAGTAATCATTGGGGGATTCTGATGAAACCATTTCTTATATTCAATCAAAAGATTGAATATCCTGTTGTATAAGTTCAGACTTAGTTTAAAATTTAGCAACGACAAAAGATATTCAGTCTTTTAACTGAGTATTTTTTACATCATAAAACTTATAAAATCACAAAACTTATAAATGCAACTTGTGCAATGCAATGCATTTCATTCAGGCAAAACAAAACCGACGAAACTTGATACGAAAAAATAAAACAAACATGATAAAAGTAGTTCAATAAAACTGCACTTCGAATATTCTAGTTACCTTTAGTTTTATAACTGAGAAACTAAGAAAATTTTAACTATCATTTCACTTGAACACTATTAAAAAATTAAAAGGTAAAACTGGAACACTTTTTAAAACTATCATTTATAAATGTGAACAAATTCTTTTACTCATTCATCATTCCTAGTTATCGTTTGAAAAAGGGTTTTAGTTTTTTTATGTATTGAAAAATGATCAAATGAATAAAGAATAGTTAAGAGATAAAGATGTTTTGAAAGTATTTAAAAAAAAGTGAAGGGAAAGTACAAAATGAACTCGACTTACTTTTCTTATATAAAACATAAACTTGATAAAGGGCGATACGGTCAAAATTTGGTCAATATCAAATTGACGTATTTCTTTCAATTTTGCATTTAAAAAACCTGAACACCCCTCATTTTGAAGGTGTGTGTGTGTAGAATGTTGCTCCTATTTTGATTTTGGAATTCACTCTTCTGTTGTCAAAATGCCGTCCAAGCAAGAAGAGCAGCGTATCAAAATTTTGCTCGCGCATCGCGAAAATCCGAGCTACTCGCACGCAAAGTTGGCAAAATCGCTAAAAGTTGCCAAATCAACCGTTACAAATGTAATTAAAGTGTTTGGGGAACGTTTGTCGACAGCCAGGAAGTCTGGATCGGGGGGAAATCGAAAACCGGAAGCCGCTGAGACGACAAAGAGAGTTGCCGGTAGTTTCAAGCGAAACCCTAACCTATCGCTCCGAGATGCCGCAAATAAGCTGGGTGTATCGTCTACAACCGTGCATCGAGCCAAAAAACGAGCCGGACTATCGACTTACAAGAAGGTAGTGACTCCAAATCGCGATGATAAACAAAATACGACGGCCAAAGCGCGATCCCGGAGGCTGTACACTACGATGCTGACGAAGTTTGACTGCGTGGTAATGGACGACGAAACCTACGTCAAAGCCGACTACAAGCAGCTTCCGGGACAGGAGTTTTATACGGCAAAAGGAAGGGGAAAGGTAGCAGATATTTTCAAGCACACGAAACTGTCAAAGTTCGCAAAGAAATATCTGGTTTGGCAAGCCATCTGTACCTGTGGCTTGAAAAGCAGCATTTTCATAGCTTCCGGGACTGTCAACCAAGAAATTTACGTGAAAGAGTGTTTGAATAAACGTCTGCTGCCTTTCCTGAAGAAACACGGTTGTTCCGTACTGTTTTGGCCGGATTTGGCATCTTGCCATTACGGTAAAAAGGCCATGGAGTGGTACGCCGCCAACAACGTGCAGGTGGTTCCCAAGGACAAGAACCCTCCCAACACGCCAGAGCTCCGCCCAATTGAGAAATACTGGGCTATTGTCAAGCGGAACCTAAAGAAGACCAAAAAAACTGCTAAGGACGAGCAGCAGTTCAAGGCAAACTGGCTTTCTGCGGCGAAGAAGGTGGACAAGGTGGCTGTACAAAATCTGATGGCAGGGGTCAAGCGTAAGGCCCGGCAATTCGGATTTGGAAAAGCGGAAGCCTAACTGAATATTTTTCCTGAATTTTATACTAATTGAACTTGAAAAAGAAATTTAATTTGATTTTTTAAATAAACGATTTCACCGATTTACACGCGTTTTCCCTTGACCAAATTTTGACCGTATCACCCTTTAATATGAAATTCAGTATTCAAAAGCATGAATTTTGATCCGTCAAACGGTACAAATACTTGGAGCTCAAAAATTGTCCTCTTCGGGTACAACCAGAACAGGTTTCAAAGTATCTGGATATGGCCAAATGTCCTGATATGATGTTCTTGGATATCAGTATTCAAAAACATGAATGTTGAGCCGCCGAATGTGACAAATACTTGGAGTTCCAAAATTGTCCTCCTTGGACCCTACCGGAAATGGTTCCAGAGTATCCGGATGTAGCCAAATTCTCTGGCTGGTCTATAACATGATGGTTGTAAAGATCATTATTCGAAATCGTGAATTTTGAGCCGTCGAAAAGTACAAATATATGAGGTCCAAAATTTCCCTCTTCGGATGCATATCGGAACTGGTTCTGGGCTCCTATGTGTTCAGAATGGTCAGTTTATTAAAAACAGACCAGCATGTGGTTTGAATCTATACGTTTCATTAGAGACCAAAATTTTAAAAGTCGTTTTAAAAATAAGTTTTTGGCAGCGAAGCAAGTCTTGGGTCTTCTTTGACCCTGAGTGCACTATGTGTAATTTTTTAGGTATTTAGAAATTTTTAAAGTATAAGGCTTAATTTTGTTTTCTACTTGCTTTTCTAATCTCACAATTTTTAAAATTGTTGACAATATTTTTCAAGCTATGCTTAGAACAATAACAGCGTAAGCAACTTTACATTCAAAATGATAAATCTAACACACGCTGCCAAGTTAACAAAAGATCGCAAATGATAGTGGATATGAGTTACAAATCGCCTCCAATTTTGCGTACCAATTATATGAAGTTAACTGGATGCATACATGTTTATCGCCGCCGCTTTGAACTCAAATACGCTACGATATACGATTCTGAGCATTTCCGGTAAAAATCAATTCATCTACACTCGAATCAGCTGAAAATGAAGACAACCTTAACGGACAGACCAACTATCTTCGTGAATTTGAATTTTGAAATGACAGTATTGTCTTGACCACAGAAACCGCTGAGTTTGAAAGTCATTATTTGGTTTTGTTTATTCGTCGATAGATCTTAATTATCGCCTGTGCTGTTGTCAATATCAATAATCAGTTTCATTTAGGTAGTGACGAGTTTGAGTATCAAATTAAGAAACAATATTTGATTCTTTTGATGTAGAACATAATGTTTTAGGGGCAGATCGATGGGTTACAATGACTACACATTGTAGTTATGATAATGGAGGCCAGACACTGCGATTGACACTATTCAAAATAATCATTTTGGTTCAATTGTCAAATCAAATGTTAACAAAGCTACCCTGGAAACTCAAACTCTAATGAGTATCAAAACTGAAAATTTATATTAGTAAAATAGCTTTCATTCGTTTCGTAAACATGGATTTTGTGCATAGACCAATGTCTCGTATATTGTAATAAACATTCATATTGCTTTTTATCTCGTGAAATGCTATCAATTCACCTTTTTGTATAATGCACGAAATGAATTGCGTGAAGACCAACCAATAACTGTTTCTCTTTTATTATTCTCATGCAAGATGATGTTGCTGCTGCAATGGACGGGAATAATTTATTCATTCCAAAATAAAAATTAAAACGCTGTCGAGAGTTACAACTTCATACACATAAAACAAATATCTTCTCACTAGCCACCATGGCCTAGTGAGATCAACCACGGCTTTAGTATTACCGCTTTCCAAAAATAAAGGATCGAATCCCTTGACAGAAACATAAAAAAAACTCTGGGCAACTCCATGTGTGTGAACTTTTTTTTTCAATTACATTTCGAGTCGATATAGTAGATCTGTCAGTCATTAATGCCACCAGATACAACGTTCCTTTTTTATTGGTAAGAATATATTCGTAGCCCTTTATTATTTTCGTACAATGACAGAATGTTCGTTCTGCGTCAACACATGCTTCGGGCTTTTGACAGTTGCGCGTGTAATTACGAAGGTAGCTTTTTAAATAGTACAAATCAGTTTCTTAGCAGAAAACACCGAACAGACTCGTTAGTTCTACCTTCGATTTCGTAATATAAACTAAAATCAATTTTCAGTGAAGCAACGAGTAGTCATAGAAGCATAATGACTTGATTTGTTCATCGCCCTTGATTTTAACATTTAAAATGCTTTTCATTGCATATGATAATAGTGAAAAAAACAGACACCGATTCTGAGTTTAGTAGATGTAATTTTGGCATCTAATGATGACACAATCCCCACAGAACTGCTCATATTTTCAATTTGACTAAACATTATATAAAAAAATTAAAGCACCTGCCGAACTAGCTCAAACTGTTCAAAGTAATAGCAGTTTGGTCAATTTAAATTCAATCAATTCCTACTTAGCAAATAAATGTATATTTAAAAGAAAATTTTCGAAATTTAACAGTTCTTAAATTTTCCAAATAGCAACAACTATTAATTGAAATAATTTAACCTAGTTTATAACTTTTCGGGAGTTGGTCCAAAAATTACATGCAATATATTTTTTATGTGACCAAAATTTCATGTTGATAAGGTTTATAAATACACATTATTTCCTCCGCCCATCTTCCTATCCGTTAATTTGTAATTCCTATTAACCTCGAGACGGCCGCAAGTAATCGGCTCGATCCCCCTAGTTTAGTTCTAAGATATTTGATGTATACATATATGAAAACTTGGCTCTGTAAAGTTGCTAGTAGTGGAATTTACAGGAATTTGCTCGCGTTTACTAGCGAAAATTTGAAAAAAAAAAAAAAGTGTTTCAATGTTTTATTTTTTATTTTTAAAAAGTGATCAAATGAAGTGTTAATTTTAAATTCTCCTAGTTTCCCAATCCCAATCGTTCTACTAATACGTTCAAAAAAGTTTTATTCAAATAGTGTTTTTTTTAAAGTCTGTAAAGTTGATTCGATTGAGCCTGTACAAATAAATGATTAATAAAAAAAAGGTTTATAAATATGACGTTTTCAAAACATATGTGAACAAAATCGTTTTAGATCATAATTTTTTTTAAATCCGCATTTCTGTGAAAAAGTTAGGCAGCATAAATATTTCACCAATGGCTAAAAATATAGGAAATAATGTGGACGAAATTTGAGCTATTTCAATCCAGTGGTTTGGACCACAGCTTGCTTCAAAGTTGACACACCAACATCAGTTTTTCTCTTTTTAAGCCGATATTGACTATGCTGAAAAATTCTACATTTCTTTAGACTATGGTTAAATTTTCAATATGCTTCCTTAGTTTTTCACATATATACGGATTTTTCAAATTCGAAAAAGATTTTTCGTTAAAGCCTAACTGACAAACGTAAACAATGTCCTTTTCCGCGAATTACTCATCATTGGAAACTCGCCAATCTTGTGCTACAAGAAATTTACGGAAGAAGCCATTGTTTACGTTTGTCAGTTAAGCCCTAATGAAAAATGCTTAGTATGGGCAAAGTCTACTTTCTAAACACATTTTATGAAAACATTATATTCATAAACTTTATCAACTTGAAATTTTGGTCTCATAAGATCAGTTTATTAGTTATAATGTTGTCAAATTTTCAGCTAAAAATATTGCTAATTAACAAAGTTACAGAAGGTTGAACATGAACTAGGCTCGGCTTTCTTTTTTTGCTACACGGAAAAAAATCCGTGCCCAGATCCGTGAATTGAATTCGAGAACAAGTAAAAATATACCGTGCACTAAATTAGGCAATCATGAACTTAAAACGTTTAAGGAGAAAAATCCTGAAAACGGATCTAGTTAACGGTCCGTTCTAATTTTCGAGTTCCATTCACTATAAGTTACAGCAAGCAAAGTTAATCGCTTGATTCAAAGATCGGTTTGCGCTGGTATTTTATTAAACAAAACGCACATTCAGTGTTCTGTTACAGAACACACATATAACCTGGGCTGTCACGTTAGGATCTTAAAAAGAACTTTTCAACAAAATCACAATTGGGTCTTCCGCAAATCACCAACCAATTCAACAAGTACGAGTTAAAATTAGTATAAATCATCGGTGTGTATAATTGATGATGAAGTTTTCAAACAGTCAAGTTCATAAATTCCATTCGCAGTTGTTTACACAGCCCGTTTTGATGAATGAGACCGTCTTCACAAACCACTATCACATATCAGACACTACCTTAAGTAACAGTAGCATCAAATTTATTAGTAGCAGTACTTGATCACTACCGCATCCTCCTATCTATTCTTTAGTCAATCACAGAATTTAACAATTTGAAGAAAAAAAATCGGTTTTGCTGAGCATACTGCCTGACTTAAAATGTCATATTCATGAACACTTAGTATGCAATGATTCGCACACCAGATTAAGACCATTACAATTCACGACTACCAATTTAACTCATGAAAGCTTTCCACTGAGGTGGAGTAACTCAAATTTGATTCAATGTTATTGGGAGTGATAAGGCGGTTTATCAACTTATCAATCCCAACCAGATTTACTCAAATTTGAGTGACTCTACTTTTGACGAAAGTTGGTCGAAAAGGACTTTAATTTAAATGCAATGGAGTGGGAGTGCGCCAACAGAAGCCTTAGAAGATTTCCAGCGTGCACTTGATGTTATCCATCATATTTTAAAACTTAAAACTTAAAAACATACACTTATTAGCCTTACATTAGATTGGGTACCACAAAGTTAATAAAAAAATCAATAGCATCAACCCCGACTCCGATGATCACCCAGAGACTTACTTGGAAGTATATTGGGCGCATGGCACGTTCCGTTGTCCAGCGGGTCGAGGTGATGGTTCATCACCAGCGACGGCTGCACTAGACCTCCCCGGTGGTTCTGCAAGGGGTTCAACTGGTGCGCCAATGGGCCACCGATCTCCGCCATTACCATATAGGATGATTTTTTTTAGTTGGTGGGATCAAATTTTGCACACAATTTCTACACCTTCCCTCCCCTGGGTACCATACAGAGATCACTGAGATATCTTCTGGCCGAACAGTTTCACGTATCGGTTCACTAGTAAATCACTTCCGCCGTCGCCACGGCTGGTGGCGACTCGATTTTCCTTCTTCCGTCAATTTCCTCCTCAACGTCAACGATCGGCAACTAAGGGTCAAGTCAAACTTATTGGGGTTTTACGATCTCACTATCCACGAACTAGCTAAGGCACATGCACTTGTTGATTGAGCCTGGCCCAACTACGAGTAGCTCGGAACCGGCAGCAACTGATTAGGATCAGTTGGTTTTTCCTCTGTTTTATTGCCACCGAAATTGATTAACTATTTGTTGAACAAGCTAGGCTTGCTTATTTCCGCCTTCATGCGAACCCAAAAACAGGCGGAGTCTTGTTTGATGCTGTTGGCTGTGATTTACGATGGACGAATTTGAAGATCACTGAATTTTTAATTGCCAACCATATAATTCAAATAGATTATATTTTTTCCGCTTCCCTAGAGAAAGAGATCCATGAACACAGATTTTCTTTCGGGCTGTTAGGTTTTCCCCCGTTGTTGGCTTAGCGGTTATTTTGTGGGGGCTTTGATCCGCTGGCTCACTCGATTCAAGGTTAATCACTTCTCCCTCATTCCAAGTCATCAAACGATTTATAAATAATAAACAGGAGAAGCACCGATCTATTTTTGCTTTTCTATCGTAATTCGAACGCACTCCGTTACGCTTTGTTTAGATCCACAAAAAATAATTAAAACAAATTAGTTACACCAACTATCAGTCAATCACGCGCAGCAAAGTAATTCCGCAACTTGCGCGCAGATAGGCGGTAATCCACGTGGATTGTGCGGCTTCTCTTTTAAGGAATCGATCTGTCAAGAACACGAATGTTGAAAGGACTCACTCCGTCGCGGAAAATTTGTCCACACGTATATTCGAAATACACGATTACACACGGGAAAAGAGTTATCAGTCACAACAGCACACAACATACCCCGCGAATGGTTGGCACTGAACTAAATCAACTCCAGCGGCGAGAGGTGTCACAATTTTCCATTCCTACACGAAATTACACAAACACAAAGTCATATTTTTCTATATTGTGTGCGTTCCGTTGGAACATGAAAGGCGAAAAGCCGCTGAACCACACAAATCCAGAAGAGTAATCACTCACACCCTCCTATTCTGTCAGCAGTGGGCCGCTACTACCATCAACTGGGTGGTTATGATCCTCTCCCATTGCACACTATCGCACATTGGATTCGACTGAGCATAACTTGAGAAAAGCGTGCTGTGAGAAAGAGAGCAAAAGAAGTCGGAGCCTCGCCTTCCGTCACATCGATCGCATTGGATTGGTTGCTAAGGTGTTAACGCCGTCGGGAGAATGATTGCTTCGCCTATGGTAGGGGGTGGTGGCTCTGACGATTTGCGTGTATTGCCCACACTCAAACACAGCAGGCAGAACATCGACCAACATAGAAATCGTTGAGCCTTGAGGCCAACCGACGGAACAAAATGGTTGGCAATGAAGGCGCACATACACGTTGTGCAATGTGGGTAAGTGGATGTGTGCTGAGCCAGGGTAGGCCTCTGGTGTGTTATTTTTTTGTTGCCTTCTTTGTAGATCAACTCACTCAGAATCGGAAGCCGGAGAGAAGATTAACTTCTTCATCCCGATTTTTGTTCTGCCAGGGACCAGACATATGACAGGTGAAGGGTGCTCTCCGTTGTTATGTACAGAGGGGGAGCGATTTGCTGGCTGGCTGGATCTGCGTGACGAGTGAGGCAACCAGTTATACCGAGGTTCGTGGTGAATGCGAGACGAAAGTTATTCAGGAGAGAAAAAAATATGCCGAAATCAATAATTAATTTAACTGTTGCTTTTTATTTGGAAAAAACGACTTTTCATTGTTTCGAATAGGGTATGTGTCCCATGATTCAGCCTAATATGCAACGATCGATTAAGTTTTATATTATAACTCCTGAAATAGTTTGAGTGTAAGCGATATTTAGCTAGTTATACACTTGCTTAGATACGTTTATTAAAACGTTTGGTAGTATGTGTCACGAAAAGCTATAAAACTCATTTTATAAAGTCAGACAATTTCGAAGGGTATGGATGTAATGTCGGTCTATAAGCATAACATTGGGTCTATTCATTGATGCAACTTCGTCTCATACGATCGATTTTTTTTATTAAATGTAGTCTTCGTGCGGTTATTTTTCCTGATTTTATGATTCGAACAAATTATAATAAAACTGCTTTTAAACACTTAAGAGATTTTCGCTTGTAATTTATTGGCCGTTCGATAATTAAAACATGATAATTTGATGACATGAGCCATTTGAGGAAAGTACAACCCAAATCATACATTTCCATCCAAAGTTTTACCAATAACTACATTTTTACCAAGTTATTCAGATATCTGACCGTAGTTTGGAACAATGAAAAAATATATGTCCCTAACACTGGGTCCACGGTTTTCTTGTTAAATTATTGTTATTTTATCTATGTAAACAATTATAAACTACGTGTGATTTCTGTACATATTGGGTGCATTTTTGTGTTTATCGGTTCAATTTAACCAAATTTTGATTATTCGTAGACCATAGTGAATCTGTCCAGCTTAACCAGTGAAATCGTGTTGTCTAAACATTTAAGAAAATCGAAAACTACACGGAAGTAAACAACAGTAAATTAAATAATAATGTCTAAATTGGTTCAAATAAAATCGGTCATCTTGAAAGCAACATAATTTGGTTGATTATCGTTGACTTAAGGACATATTTGGTACATAGGCCGAATGAATAAGCTAGGCTGACATTACATCCCCATACCCTACTACTCCTGCAATCGAACCATGCTTATAATGCTCTTTATTTAAACGTAATGTATCTTGTTTATGTTGATAGCAACTTGAGACCACACTTTAATTTTACGAATACTGGGATAATTTCCCAATAGAGCGAATCTTTTGTTGTCTCTCATTAATTACTGTGTAATGAAAACAACACTGTCGAGGAAGATAAAAAAACAACAGTGCTGGGTCGCAGAAAAAAATATTGAACTTTAACAAGCACGTAAAATTTCCCCTTGTTTGATTGCAAGTCAAAGGAAGCATAAACAAAGAAATTGTTTGCAATCTTTCATACAACAGACTGGATTCAAGGGTTATTTGAGTTAAAGTTACATAAAATATCCTATTAATGTCTGCCAAATCTAGCATTCTTTTTAGGTGCATTAGATAATGAAGAAAATTAAATATGTCTTTCAAACTGTGGCTGTAGTATGCTAATAATTCCAGTTTTATATTGTCATTGGGATAAACATTTTTATCTGTTTACAAATCAATAATAAATAAATAAAGTGTGTGTGTGTGTGTGTGTGTGTGTGTGTGTGTGTGTGTGTGTGTGTGTGTGTGTGTGTGTGTGTGTGTGTGTGTGTGTGTGTGTGTGTGTGTGTACAATCCAACGCCCACCGTCCAGCAGTGTTTTTATGGAAGAAAAATGTTTGCAGTCAAACGAACTTTTGTCGACACCACAAACATTTTTAGCCCGGGAGTTGGAAGGTGATAGCTCTGTTGAGTTCCAGTGACCCATTTCAGAATGCCTGGTTACTCACGTCCATTCCGAGGTCACTTTCACTTACAATCATCCCCGCATAGACACAATACAAACATCAAATGGAAATTAGTATTGTGCATACACTTCCATCATCAAGTCATATTGTTTTGAAGATGGCACGTATTTAGTAGTATCGTTCCAATTTAGTTATAATCGGATAGATCTCACCGGAAATTGTTGCTGATGTTCAGTCTTCATTGAGGATGCATTTATGTCTCTAAAGGAGAAGCTCTCCGCTATTCGGCAAATATTCCCACATCATCCTTTTCGCGTGGAACAGCACGCATATATTTAATACTTCGTGCACAATGGGCAATGCATGAAAAAAAAACACAGTTCTCCCTCTGTAGACCACGAGTGCATCTGAAATTATATGCCAGCCACTCAGACGCACTGACGCGCATGCGCGTTAGCTTCGATCATTGCTTCTGACCAGCAAATGGCCGTTTTTTACATTGCACTAGTCTTCTTTTTTTCACTACACACTCTGCCATTTATCAAAATCCCTCGTTATGACGCGACTCTATATCGACTTCAAAACTGCTAATAATCATGAATACACTCGCGACCAAGCGGAAAAATACTCTAATTTAACCTTTTCTTACCCGGGTGGCACAATACTAATAGAACCAACAAACAAAAGCTGATTTAACTCAAAAAAATTACTATTAAAATGGGGAAATGCTACCGATCATTACATATTTTGGGAGTGAATCGATTATATTCACTACGTCGTACACAAAAAACAGCGGAGTTTTTATGATTAAACCGTTTTTTAAGTTGAATTACGAATTAAATTTGATATTTTGTTTCGCGAAAACGACGCAGCAAAAACAAAACACGTCAGTTTCAAAGCACGGCTTGCTGCCATCAATAATAAATAAATAAATTCTAGGAAAAATGTAAAATTAATTAAGGACTGTACATAAACCACGTAGACCGAAATTTGACACTTTCGTACACTTATTCCAACCCCCCTCCCCCCCAAGTCTACGTAGACTTTATCAAATTCATTTTTTTTAATTTATGGAAAATGTTCTACAATATGTGGTTGTGGCGGTTTGAGAAAAAAATTATGAAATAAAACTCAAACAATCAGGTTATTCAGTAATTGATTTTTATTTTGTTTCGTAAAAATACTGCGTAAAGAAAATAAAATAACAATCAATTATGCAAATGCTAAAGATGCCTACACCATGGCTGCTTGAACCAACAATTAAAGTTCCTTAGCGGACGCTAACGGAAGAATTCAGGTAGAATTGTTTCTTGGATGTCAATTCTAATGATTTTGTCAAAACGTGATTCGTTTCCGTAGCTCCGTTCTCGTCGACATCACAAATAATTTCTTCCTGAAATCTTGAGTGGCCTTATTTTCTTCGACAAAATATCTGCATTGTGGGTGCTTTTGCGTTGATCTGCGTTTACTTTTGTCGCAAAATGAAGCCCACAATAAAATCAAATGCGGCTATTTTTGTTTTCACTTAAGATATCGAGTTCAGTTCATCTTCTTTGAAAGTTTTCCAAAGCAAGTTGACGTCTTCCCAGACCTCTTAATGTATTTTCTACTTTGTCCCACATGCGCTAAAACCCTCTACTAAATGTTTGTCAATTGGCGCAAGTTAACTATCAAATATCATCTCATTCACGTATAAATAAAAATGCTCAATTAGTAGCACACTTGTTGCAAATAAATCAAAGTAACTGCAATGTGACTCAATTAAGTCACAATCAAGTTTCTGCAACCAATTATGACAGAGATGGGTGGTTGACATCATAAACTTACTATTGAGTTGGTACCATGCATTCGAGCTATCGATGTTTTAAAAAACGAATAAAGAAACGCAACCAACACGCTGAAATTACTGTTTCTTGTTACCCTTTTTTCTTCTCGAAAAGATAATAAGAGATTTAGTAATTTTAGTGCGTAGCATTAAATCCCGTTCTGATTGCAACTAACGTTACGATCTTGATATCAAATGCCACGCAAATAATTTTTGGTGAAAACTAAAGCCTGTCAACGTTAATTTCGGACACTTTTATTTTAGTGTAGATTTTGAATTATTTCACGGATCGCTAAAACGCTTCACTCATGTTACAGCTAAAACTCTCCACTTTATGTCGTGGTACAACATGTTTACATTCTTGTTACATTCAGTAAAATGGCGTCGAATCAAGTGGACACGTATTTTTTACGAACGGCAGCGAAATACGAATTTATCGGTACGCGATCCTGCCAAGAAACTAAAATTACCAAAAGTACCGTCTTATGTGTTTGCAAATCATTTGGTCAGCACTTGACTATGGATCGGAAGGTTGGAAGTGGAATAAATAAAAAAGTATGCTCCCGATAAATGGACAAGAAGGTGATAGCTATTATTGAGCAAAATCCCAATCTTTCTGTGCGAAATGTGGCGGGTAAGTCAGAATCATGCGTACAAAAAATGAAACAGGGGCAAGGACTGAAGTCGTACAAAGTTAAAAAAGTGCCCAACTGCTATGACATGCAAAATTTCACTGCAAAAAGTCGTGCTAAGGTGCTTGACACCAACTTTTTGCAAACATTTACTTGTATCACAATGGACGACGAAATACGTCCACGAAGACTTTAAATAGCTTCAGGGTCTGGTTTTTTTTATACCACAATGCAAAGGAACGCCGTTGCCAAGTATTTCCGTACAAAGAAGGTGTCCAAATTCATGAAGAAGTATTTGATTTGGCAGGCTATATGTAGTTGTGGTTTAAAAATCTATAAGTTTCGTCTCTACCGATACTATCAATAAGTATGTGTACGAGAAAGAATGTCTGCAAAAGTGGTTGCTATTGTTTATCAGTAACCACGACTCTCCAGTTCTGTTTTGTCACTATGCGAAATCTGTCCTGGAATGGTATAAGGTACAAGAGGTCAAAAACGTGCCAAAAACAGCCAATCTACCAAACTGTCCAGAACTTCGCCCAATAGAGAAGTACTGGGCATTAGTCAAGCGGAAACTCTTAGAAACTAGGAAGAAAGCAAATGGCACCGATGATGGAGAATCGTCACGGCGGGTGTTTCCGAGGATACCGTACGGAACCTGATTGCGGGTGTACCACAGGAAGTTCGAGAATTTAACAGAAAGAAGGATTAACATCTTAATCAACTTTTTTTTATGTTGATATAAATATATTATTGTGAAATAAACAATCGGTATTTTTGAATAATGTGAAAATTTTGTTTTGCTCCTATTTATTTGGTGTCCGAAATTTAACGTAGACAGTCTTTAGATGTATAGATGCTAATATGAAGATAGTCTATATCACGTAATATGGGTAGTAGTGTGAACGGGATGTTATGCTCCATTATTAAATTAGCTGACATATTATACTGATTTGATGTATTACTTCAATTTTTACAAAGTTCAAGGCTCGAAACAGTGTGCAATGCATCTCTAAGAGAACTTCTTGAAACTGGAACATGTTAGCATTAACGCTCAATCCAGAACTAAGATAACCTAGACTCATAGAATACATAAAATAAATTTAGAATGCAACCAGTAAAATCCAAAATTTGTACTTTTTTTCGTATTATTAATATGTTGAAAATAAACATAATATGATCGATGTCATCGATGTCACTTCCCATGTAGCACACTACGACCTTTATTAGTTGTAGTGACTTGATTATGACTTAGCAAGTCATATTTCTGATAACTCAACCGAATGGCAACAAGTGTGCTACTAGGGCTGGTTTTAATCGTAAAATATGTTAGAAAGAAAGCAAGTTTATGTTTGCGGCCAAAATAAACTTATTTAATGTTTGGATTTACCTGGAATATGTCTGTTTGGACGGATTTTTTCTTTGCGTAGCGTCTGCGAGGAAACGCTTCACATTGTGTGGCTCCATACTGCAAGGAATGTACCGGATTGCAGAATCCGTAATATTTTTATTCATTTTCACATATTAGTACACTCTTCAACATTACTTAAATAAAGATTACATTTATAACATAATTTGAATTGGATCAAATGGTCATCAGCAGTGCTGTAAATAGTAATTTCGACCCAATGCGCTAAATTTGCCAACAACTCCTTCCAGAAGCTGATTTTCAGAATAGCATGTATGTAGAAATTGATGTGCATGATTATTTTCATATATTTGGTTCATAATGTATCGCTCTAACAGTAAAACCTGAGACGCGAGACCGCAATATCTGAATATTCAAATGTTATTCATCATTGTATATCATTTGAATATAACCGTGAATTTAACACTTTGTATATACCAGTTAAGACAATGTACTGATGGACAGAGTTGTAGAATTATTCAAGAGCTACAATTTTATCATGCACCTTATTCAAAAATTCAGCTTTTAAACCAAGTTATCGGGAAATTTATCTAATTGCACGAAATGACTTTTTACAGCACTGATCACGTGTTCCGTCCAAGGAATCCGTAAGCAAGCAGGTTAAGGCCAAATGCATTAAAAATGGAATTAAGATTCACTCTCTGAAAGTAAGTCTTATTTTCGGGTCTATCAGAGGGACATTCTTGTGACTTATTGTAACGTTTGCATTTAAACAAATGTACTTTTTTTTCGGATGGTGATAAAAAAGCTAAGACGGATAATTGCCTTTGATAAATTTCCCATGGAAGGTGATTATTAGAACTTACTTGCAAAAAAAAAATCTACGCCACGTCTAGTGATTGTCAGCCACAGCAGCACCTTCTTGGGGAACTTGGTGTGTGAAATGAACTTCACCTCGAAGCTTACTTCCTTAGTGGGGGAAGTAAAATACGAAGTGCCCTGCCAGTCGTTGCCATCCAGGGTGAGATAGGTCTCGTCGTCCGTCACCTCCGCCACGTCGCGATTCGCCGGGAATATCGAGTTGGCCATCTTATTCAGCCACTGCCACTGCGTCATTGCCTGCAGCTCCGGAACGTGACTTCCGCTTTCTGACATGTATGTTCATGTTCGCCAAGTATTTTTTCACCGTTTGGCCGGTTGTACTGACCTTCCGGCCAAGCGCACGCAGCGATGTAGCCACTTTTCCCTCGGTCTTCCTCTTCAGAATCCTTTGGAACTTCTTGTCGCTCAGGGTCGTCGGCCGTCCCGAACCGTGCTTTGTCTAATAGTGCCAAGATGTTGTAGATGCCGGAACGGGCGTATCCGGCGTCCATAAAGAGCAGCACGATGTCCGTTTTCGACGCGGCGGGATGCCGTTCTTTGAACGCGCACACTTCTGAACGGAGTAGCTTCACTGTTTTTGCCATCACGGTTAGAGTTGCCTTTAGTTGATATGAGCAAAAACCTCAAAAATAAATGAATCAAGAAACGATCGAGAAATAAGCATACGGTGTTGAGCTGGAAATTTGTGCACAATTGAGCATGATCAGTTTTCATTGATATAGTTGTTATTGACAATGGCTAGTTGTTTAAATATAGTTGTTATTGACAATGGCCCGATGAGATAGTACCTCGAAAATCGGGACCTATCTCATCGGGCCATCAGCAGGAAGCTGGGCATGGTACATTCTACGGTGTCTCGTGTTTTGAATCCTACCTAGAACGTTTGACCATCGATCGAAAAGAAAAAAGTAGCAATCATGGATCTCCGTATAGTGTTAAGTATCAAGCGGGTAGTTCAAGCTTTCAAGAGGAATCCCAACAGTTCAGTTGGACACGTACAAAATTCAAAAGGTGCCTAATCGCGATGAACGGCAGAATACGGTAGGTAAAACACGTGCACGGAAGCTCTACACCCAGATTTTGACGAAACCACATTGCCTCGTTATGGATGATGAGACGTATGTAAAAGTGGAGTTCCGGTAGTTTCCGGGGCTTCAGTTTTTCACTGCTCATCATCAATTCGATGTCCCTGAGGACGTTAGAAATCAGAAGATGTCAAAGTTTGCCAGAAAATATATGATTTGGCAAGCAATTTGCTCGTGTGGAAAGCGGAGCACACCATTCGTGACAACTGGAACGGTCAATGGTCAGGTGTACCTTAAAGAATGCCCCCAAAAGCGTCTACTTCCGCTTCTGAGGTCACACGGTGGTCCTACGAGTTTCTGGCCGGATTTAGCCTCGTACCATTACTCGAAAGAGGTTTTGGAGTGGTACAAGGCTAAGGAGGTCAATTTCCAAAGCCTCTCAACCCCCCCCCAAACGCACCGGAACTGGTGCCAATTGAAAAGTACTGGGCCATCATGCAGCAGGCACTTTGGAAGCATCCTATGAAAGTGAAATCGGAGGATGATATGAAGAAAAAATGGATTGCCACGCGAAAAAAAAAAATGTTGGTCCAAATGTTGTACAGGACCTTTTGAGTAGTGCAAAGAAGAAGGTACGTGCATTTGGATATGGAATTGATATTGAATAGAACAAAGATGGGAAAATATTCAGAACATCTTTTATTTTACTCCCTGAAAGTTTGAAGATGATTGGTTGAACGGGCGAATTTTGCCGAGCATTTGTGTGTGTGTCGCAATTTGATTCTGTACACCCTTTCACATGGGAGCTGTCAGGTTTATCACCACTCGGTGTCTTATTCTTTTTTCAACCCGGATTCGTCTATTGATTGTTGGTGTCAGTGTCAATTGTTTTGAATGTAGAATTGGTAGAAAGTTGGTTACTAAAACGTACAAATATTTTAATTTAGGTGTTTAAGTGGACAAGCAGTGGTCAAAAATCTTCAAAATTTTGGTTTTTCTCAAAAATCTGTAATCTTTAAAGACTGAAAATTTTAAATCTTTATGAAAAATATGAAAAAAATTGTGTCAATCTAGATAAATCTGTGCATGTGGCAACCCTGCTGCGCCGACCTGTCTATACACGCTAAGGTGCAAATAACCGATTTTGTGTTATAATATTCCTGGTGCAGTTGAAAACCGGAATATAGCAGACGCGCCAATCGTTATTACTCCCGTTCTATGAATTCAAACAGTGGCGCATCTAGTGCGCTGTATTGCGCATCAGATGCGCCCTACAGCGCACGCAAAAAAAAAATATTCCGGTTTTTTAAACTGCACCAGGAATATGATTCTGCTCTGAATACATTCTTGTATACACACTAAGGTCTAAATAATCGTTTATGTGTTACGGTATACTTCAGCAGCTTTCTTCATTAAGGTCAAGTTGCACAACAGTACGAAATGATTCACATATTTTTACATTCCATATGAAAAACACTTTGATCGTTAATCCCGTTGTAAATAAATTCTTCCATTAAAATTCAGAATACTGTTTCAAGGCATGTTTCAAATTTACTCTTGGATCTATGAACTGGTATTCTTTTAATTGACATGAGTTATTATGTACAAAAGTTGTCAAAAGTTTCGATATCTCAACAATGAATAAAATGTAGTTCTATTTCAACCAGTAACAGTTTATAACTATACTTAACCCTTATAGGCCCCGTGATGTTATCATCAATGGATAGAGCATTGAGAAATACCATAACACTATTTATTGGTGTCGAATTTCTAAGGGACACCTAACGGTCCCATTCATCAACACATAAATGACAATCTATAGAATAAGCGTAACAAAACTAGAAAGCTACCTCACGAGCAACATAAGTCGAAAAATTCCGAACATATGTAATGACAACAAACATGCCCATTGTTCTGTTGTGTCAACCGTACTTAAAAGCAAAACTACCCTGCTGTTTCCGTTGCCATTCACTTTGCGGATTGTTTCGAGAGGGTAGAACTCAACAGTTTCATTGCGCGCAGGACATCCGTGAAGCCTTAATTGACCTCCACCGAAACAGAAACAGTAGTGCAGGCCGTAATAACAATAAATCAAACCATTAATGCTTCTTTAAGGGCGTCACATTAAAAAACGCTTTTTTTTCTTCTCCTTCAACACCCTTCCCTGTGTTGCTTCTGCTATCGTGAAATAGTGGAAAAATTGAAGCAAAAATAAAACAATAACCGAAGGTCCTTCCCGTTCCGTGTGTTTAAGGTTTTGGAAGTGTTTGATATCAACAGCAATCAAGCAAGGTCTCCAATATAAATCATCTTTCAACAAATCATTGTATTTTAGCTTTTGTTCCCCGAGCAGCGAGTAGTTGGTAGGGATTGAATGGATTTGACGCTATACACGATTTTGTGGCTCGTGCTGGAAGTGAACGCGTGGAAACAATGATTGAGTATCGATTATTTGGGGTGTTCGGGTTGAACATTGAAGCTGACAGGGATCAAAGCAGCAGCTGATTTTTATTGCTAGGCAAGACAGTCTAATAAAACAAAGGTTTTTCTTCGAGACGAATACTTCACCATGGTGAAGATGTGACGTTTAGCAATCTATGTCTCTACCCACCTATATTTCTTGGTTATTTTACACTCCATATAGAGCAGTGCTTGTGCAAAAAAAAGGCCTTTCTAATTTGTGGGAATTGAATCATGTTCATTTCTTATTTTTAAATCTTAAACTTGTTCCTCATTATTCGATCTTTAATTTTATGTATTCCAAAATAACATTTATCTTAATACTGTCCCCAAAGAAAATAAAGTTAGGCTCATGTTTTAAAATTACTGTCGGATAGTAACAATCCGAAATTTCAAGTGCGCAAAATACGTATAAGCAGAATGCGTATACAAAATATGAGAAAAGTACAAACATAACTGTACACATTCATTTAATAACACGCCGCTGAAAGAAGCGGAAGCGAAAAAAAAATAACAGTAACGACCATTGACGGAAGTAAACGAAGCCGAAGGGTTAAACACAGAGAACATAAAATAATACAAAACGACCGTATTTTCTGATCGATATCCATTAGGAAAATTAAAAAATATGGAGCCACTGCCGGGTGCGCGGCACGCAAAGCCGTGTTTCTCTCGAGCTGGATACCGCACCTCTTGCTATTTACTAGAATGAAGAGTTTGTTGGTGTGATGGTATGTGTGCGTGTTTGCTTGGGTGGAAATGGGAACATGTAGGCCGGGGCGTAGGAGTTCGGTATCCTTTCGAGTGAATCCGATGAATCCGGCAGACGATGATGGGTACCCCCACGAATTACTGGTGTCTAAACAGATAGCTGTGTGTGGGTGTACAGTTAAATTGAGTCAGTGTTCTAGGTGAAACATGAATGACAAGGTATTGTGATTGAAAGACCAAGTGGGCAGAAAAGCTGCATCCCGACGTCAGCTCAAGAATATGAGGATGACACTGATGAACACTGATCGCTCTTGGAAACACACTTTTCAAGAGAAATTCAATGGAAGATAATTTTCGGTTGTTACCCTTGGTTGTATTCTAAAAATATTCTTATTCTTATCTTGCAATAAGAATGTTGAATATTAAATATAAATTTATAGATTTAAGTCAAACTGGATAGGTTGTGTGAATGTCATTTGGAATGTCCGTTTGGATGGCTCAGAGCAAATCGTGGTTCGCTTTTGATGAAATATTTTGAAGATTTTAAATCTCTTCAAACGCTCACGCACTGAGAAAATGTGTAAACTAACCAGGATTGGCAATCCTGGTTAGTTTACACATTTTCTACCGGCATTTAGCAATCCTGGTTAATTTACACATTTTCTCAAGTCTTATTAAGCGTATAAAGAGAAAATATGTTTAATGCCATGGTAGCTTAACCTTCCTCGGGTATTCAAAAAACCTGACACATAACACATTAGGGTCAATATTGAGCCGGATTTCAACCCTCTTTGGAATTTTGAATTATGACACAATGTTTACACCCCAATGTTTTGGAAGGTTATGGTCTCAAAAATGTATTGGTGGTAGACAACCCTAGTTCCAGTAACATTGGCCAGCGGGAATCTGCTACAAAGGGAAGGAGGTTTTGATTTCGATGTGTTAACAGAATTGCATACAAAACATTCCAGACTAGTTGTAGAGAGTTATCGTCTTCGTCAAAGTTTCTCAGTATGTCATTTTTCTTCTTCTTTTTTTTATAATCATTTATTTGTACAGGCTAAATCGAATCAACTTTACAGAGCCAAATTTTCATATTTTTATACATCATTTATCTTAAAACTAAAGTTAGGGAGATAGAACCGATTACTCGCGGCAGCCTCGAGGTTAATAGGAATTAAAAATTACGGATGGGAAAGAGGGTGGGAATTTAAAGTATGGTTTACATAACACATTAAATTTAAATTTTGAAATATTGAAACACTTATAACTATACAATTTATGGTTTTCTTTTGACTAAAATTTTTTAAAAAAGAAAAAAAAACACACAAATACACATATAAAAAAAAACTTAAAGTAAACATACATGTTAAACTAACTACAATCTAAGGCTAGTGTTAGTCAAAAACCCATAAATGAGTTTACTCCAAATCACGTACAGCCAAAAATATCTCGGATTGGCACTTTGGGTTGTCTACCTCTAGCCCGAAGGGAATCATAAGGCTCTGATCTGACTCCACGATGCTCAGCAGATGACCAAATATCGTGATCTGCGTCCTGAAAGCCTTGTCCACGCTCACAGAGATGGCTGTCACTCAGCCCAACCCGGTATAAATGAGCGTTCAAAGAATAATTATTGGACATGAGGCGAGACATGACACGAATGAAGTCTCGATCCACAGCCATACCTCTAAACCAAGATTTCTTCGACACTTTTGGGATGATAGAATGTTGCCATCGCCCCAAATCTCCTTTACTCCTTTTATACTGCCAGCTGACGAGTGAATGTTGACGAAAAATAGGAAAAAATTCGTTGAAGGCGATTTGTCGATCATAAATATCGCCTTCCATAGCGCCCACCTTTGCAAGCGAGTCCACTTTCTCATTGCCCGGAATTGAACAATGAGATGGGACCCATACAAAGGTGATGATAAAATAACGCGAAAATAAAGCACTTAGAAGCTCCTGCATTTTCATGAGAAAATACGAGGAGTGCTTTACCGGCCTCAATGAGCGAATAGCCTGTATAGAACTGAGACTATCCGTGAAAATGAAGTACTGATCCTGTGTTAATGAGGCAACAATTTCTAGCGTAAAGTGTATTGCCGCTAATTCAGCGACATATACGGAACAAGGAGCTTGAAGTTTACCATTGGCGCTATAAATTTCATTAAATATTTCAAAGCCTGCTGACTCCTCTATCAAAGAACCGTCAGTGAAGAACGATTTAGTGGAATCAACTTGGCCAAACTTTGCAGCAAATATCACCGGAGCAATCATAGGACGATGGTGCTCTGGGATTCGATGAAGCTCCTGCTTCATGGATAAATCAAAATGAACCGAAATGTCGAAATCGGAGAAGCAAACACGATTGGAAATGTTCGTCAAAGCGCTGACATCCTGTGTTATGTACAAATGGTACAAGGTCATGAAGTGGGTTTGAAGATTTAACTCAAGGAGCTTCTCAAAATTTTCGATTACCTGAGGGTTCATAACTTCACACCTGGTGAGGAGCCGGAGAGACAATTCTGTAAACCGATCCGAGAGTGACAACATGCCAGTCAGCACTTCAAGACTCATGGTATGAGTCGAGTGCATGCAACCTAACGAGATACAAAGACACCGATACTGAATACGTTCCAGTTTGATGATGTGCGACCGAGCCGCTGACTGAAAACAAAAACTACCGTATTCTATAATTAGAAGATCTTGCGGATGCGTTCCCCACCAGCTCCCGGTAATTGTGCAGATAAAATTGACCCTTTGCTGACACTTTCGCTTCAGATACTCAATATGGGATCTCCAGGTGCACTTAGAATCGAACCAGACCCCAAGATATTTGAAGGTCATAGAATGAGTTATCGGTTTACCCCGAATTTGAAGCTTCGGTTGTGCAGGGTTATGCTTCCTAGAAAAAACTACCAACTCAGTTTTCTCCTTAGAGAATTCGTTACCTAGCTCTGGAGCCCAAGTAGACAAATTGTCTAAGGTATCCTGTAAGGGTCTTCTTTTTTTTCTTCTTTTGACATAATCATTTTATTTGCAGCCCATTCCGCAGAGATGGCACTGCAGTATATCATTGCCAAATGAAGCGCTAGAGAGTTGTCGCCTTCGACAAAGTTTCTCAGGATTAGCAAAGATAGGCTGCAGCGCCTTCTCTGCGGTAAGATCTAGAACTAATGTAATTATATCAAACATGCTCAACAATTTTCTTCAAGACGGCAACTCTCTAGAGCCTCATTTGGCAAAGATGGACTCCAGCACCATCTTTGTGGCGCAATTTATATCTAATCTGATAATGTCAAAAGATTGAATTTTAAACTCTCAACAACTTTATCCAACACGGCAACTCTCTCAAGCTTGATTTGATAAAGATAGACTGCAGCGTCATCTTTGTGACAAATTCTGGAACTACATTACTACATTACAAATTACTACATTTTATATTTCAAACAACTTAGCGCAAAACGGCTACTCTCTAGAGCTTAATTTGGCAAAGATAGACTGCAGCATAATTTGGAACTAATATGAGAATATCAAGAGATGATTCGTTATGCACTGAGAAACCAATTCTCTACAATGAGTCGTTTATTTTTTTAAAGACGGGATGGAAAACCAGACTCCTGAAGAACTCAGGGTGAGGGGGTGAGGGTGCCAAATCCTCGACCCAATAAAAACCCATCCATGCCTTATGCCCTGGACCCTCCTGGGAACCACCTTTCGGTATTACATCAGAGAGGGGGCTATTGTGCTTGCTAAGCACCCACTATGCCTAACTACTTAGGGATTTAGAAGTTTGGTGGTCCCTGCCGTTGGTCGTTTCGTCATTTTTGTTGGAGATCGAGGACGATCTGGGAGGCTGCTACGCATACCGCGTCCTAGCTGTCCCGGTCCTGGCACATCCTCGGGACCAAATTGTCCGGAGTCGTGTCGTGACCGCTTACGGCAATCATGCCGGATCTCGCGCCGTCGAAGCGAAGACATGCGAAGAACACATGTTCCGCAGTTTCCTCGACTCCTGTGCATTCGCTGCATACGGAGGACTATGCTTGCCCATATTTGTGCAAATATTGTCTAAAGCAGCTGTGGCATGACAAAATCTGCGTTAAGTGGAAGTTCACTTCACCGTGTCGCCTACCAACCCACCCGGATAATTCCGGGATTAGTCGATGGGTCCACCGACTTTTGGAGGAGTTGCTTCATTCCCTGTGCCACTTAATCATAGATGCGGCTCTAGTGGTCTACTGAATAGCTCTTGTTTCACGTTGTTCGAAGCACTCTATATCCTCTTTTATGACACTGCCTATTGGTATTATCCCCGCTCTAACCACCCTTAGGCATATAAACCTGTGCCTACTTTCTAGCTTACTAATGTAGCTCTTGGTACTCAAGGCGGTGATCCCTGCTGGTCCACCGTACCTTAGTTTTCACAGGGCGACACTGGCCAGGAGTTTACGCTAGTTAAGTTCCCGAGTATGGGAAGTTCTTTAAAAAAAACTACGAATACGTTTAACGCTAAAATTAGACTAATTTATTGTTGCAGAAGTGCCCTACTCCTAACCAATGTGGTGCGGGAATTATGCTGCCGAGTCAGCACCTGGTTTCCGTCATCGATCGCCTGTCCGAGTTGCCGGGCCAATTCTGCTGATGTAAGTTGTATGCCCGTGCCGTGGACTTGGTGAACGTTGCTAAGTGGCAATGTCGTTAACTCGCTAACTTCCTAGCATCGTCGAGCTATTCGACATCATGCGGGATAATTCCGATATAGCCATTGAGGCTTTCTTGCAAGCGTAATCGACGTGACTGACAAAGGACAGCTTATCGTCGATCATGACCCCAAGATACCTCAAAAACCTCTTCGATTCAGTTGTGCAGTTGCCTGCACTGATCGTCGTATGTTGCTCCTATTTTCGGTTCTTTACAATCGTGACCTCAGTCTCATGATGGAATAGCTCCAGTTTTCTGAAACTAATCTATCTCTCCACAGTGCCAATGGGGTGCGAGGCCGTTAACTTCACCTCTTCAATGGATTCACCACATATCTCCAGGGTGATGTCATCCGCGAACGCGACTATCTTCGCCCTGTTCAAGAACTCGAGCCATAGTACCTCATCGTACATCGTGTTTCATAACACTGGACTCAGCATCGAACCTTGTGGGATGCCTGCGGTGATCTGGACACGTGTCTGGCCTGCCTCTGTGTTGTATACCAGTACGCGATTCTGGAAATAGCTTCCAAGTATCTTGTACAGGTACTCAGGAATCATCAGAATGGCGCTTTTGAACGCATTTCTCACGTCAAGGGTGACCACTGAACAGTAGCGTACTTCCCGCCTCTTGCACTGGATTGCCAATTCAGCCGTCCAGGTGACTGTGCAACTTGGCCATTTGCGACCAGCCATTTTGTGGTTTGCTCGGACTGACGGAGCACACGACTTACCTTCACCGCTGCCTGAACACGAAAGAGGAAGAGTGGCCTGCTGCGGTATTCGACAGTTGGCGAGGCGGGCAAGTTGCAAGGTGATGACAGATGTAGGATTGGGATGGATCTCCTGGTGGCTTCCCTGTCTTTGATAGCAACATTAAGGTCTGAACTTTCCAGGCGTTCGGAAAGACGCCCTCGTTCAGACACCTTTGCAACATTCCGGGATCCAGCAAGATAGCCGTCTTAATGGCCAGGTTCGGAATACCATCCGATCCCGGCGCTTTGTTCACCTTTAGCGCCTTTGCTATCGTAATGAGTTATTCGTTTGTCACCGGCACCTCGTCGGAGGATGGAGTCTTGAGCCGGAGTTTCTATCCAGCTAAACGGTGTTCGATAGAAATCCGATTGGCAGAAGACGACGAGGGGCACAACGAACAAGATGGTTAGACCAAGTGGAGCAAGATCCAGAGAGTACCAGGTGCCACGGAATTGGAAAGGAGCAGCCATAAGCCGAGAACGTTGGAGTTCTTTTCCCTCAACACTACTCACAACCTTCTGCACAGTACACTATGGTCCAGATTACGAATTTACGAGGAAACATGTTCCCAGCGCCTAAACTTGAAACTTTACAGAAAAGTAATGTTCTACAACATGGTTTGTATCACTAAGGCCCATTTTTTGATGTTGGTTAAAATTAGGGTGGTCCTCATTTTCACGAAAATACAAAAATTAACTTTTTTATTTGCAGAAATAGACGTTTACACTCTTGAGCAAAGTTGGCGCAAAACAAATTCATGGAACTTTAATATATAATTTTTTTTGTAGCCTAAAATTGACCGATTTAGAGCAACTTTCCCTCATCAACTAAGGGTACCATAAACAAATGTTATTTTTTGCCTTAACTTTTTTATTTCAATTCCCACCGTAAAGTTGTGTTGCAACGAGTTTTAGAACTTTCAAAGACGCGTACTTTTGTATACAAATTTTGCCGCTAGCTTCAACCAATCAATAGTTATTGAAGTTTTTTCCAAAAAAATACGCCCTTTTCAAATGTTGATTTCTTTTATCTATATATTATTTTGCCGTAAGCTTTAACCAATCAATAGTTATCGGAGTTTTTCTTCTAAAAACATTACAGATTCGATGTAATTTTCTCAAGATACAGAAATAACGTATCTTTAGTTTTCACATATCATAAACAATATAAATTGCCCTTTCAAATTACGTCTTACTTTTTTTTGTGTTTGCCCCAATCATAAAAATCAACATTTGAAAAGGGCATATTTTTTTTAGAAAAACTTCAATAACTATTGATTGGTTGAAGCTAGCTAGCGGCAAAATTTGTATACCAAAGTACGCGTCTTTAAAAGTTCTAAAACTCATCGCAACACAACTGTACGGTGGGAATTGAAATAAAAAAGTTAAGGCAAAAAAATCACTTTTTCATGGTACACCCTAAGTTGATGAGGAAAAATTGCTACAAAAAAAATTATATATGAAAATTCCATGAAATTTTTTTGCGCCAACTTTCCTCAAGAGTGTAAACGTATATTTCTGCAAATAAAAAAGTTTTTTATTGAATTTCCTTGAAAATGAGGACCACCCTAATTTTAAACAAAATAATGGGTCTTAGTGATACAAACCATGTTGTAGAACATCACTTTGCTGTAAAGTTTCAAGTTTAGGCGCTGGGAGCATGTTTCCTCGTAAATTCGTGATACCATAGTGCACTGCATTCTTTTTAATTTTCATCCCTTTTGGTCAGTCTTTCTTAAAATTTTCAACACTATCCGCTTGTTTTATGTGTTTTTTAAGCTTCACCTTCGTCAAAGCCCAGAAAGTTTCGATAGGGTGAATCTCTGGGCAGTTTGGTGGTGGATTCATCTCCTTTGGTTCAATTATGTCATTGTTCCTTTTGTACCGCTCTAGTGCATAATTGAAGTAATTACAGGCCTGCCACACTATTACCTTTTTGCCGAATTTTTCGGTGTTAATAGCTTTCACTAATCCTGGAACATTCTTTCCCTTCGGCGAAGTATAAAACTGTGGCCCGGCAGAGTTTTATAATTGAGTATTTTGTAGGTTTCATCGTCCATGATATCATAGACCGATTTTTTGGTCAGCAGTTTGTCGTACAGCTTTCGAGCCCTCGGCTTCATATATTCAGCCTGTTTGGTGCTTTGTTTTAGCTGCTTCTGCTTCCGGCGAGTCTGCAGGCCCATTCTCTCCTTGGTACTCTTGAAACAGTCCCTTACCTTTCTGTCGATTGTAGGGTCAGCGGGCCCGTGTTTTCTACCCCGTCTCGGGGAATCTACGGAAGAGAATTTTGTTGATGATTCCGTAATGCGGTTTGAGCTGCTCTGACGCTCACACCTTCTTTCTTAGCTAGTTTTCTGATCGAAAGACTACTGAGGGTGCACCGTTTGTGCACAATCCGTTTTCTTTGCTCGGGAAAAAGACCATGCTTTAAAAAAAAATCGTGCAAAAAATTGAAAAATATGATATCATCAGTTTAATGTGGACGTCGACGATAGGAAGCAGGTTGAGTACTCTCCGCATTTTGAATTGACGGTTAATCATTAGTGTATTTATAATTATCGGAACAGTCTATATGGCGAGGAGATCCTACGGTCTCCTTATGCGTGATCCTTTTAAAGCACTTTTTCTTCCAATAAAAAATATTAAGAAATTTCCGCGAAAGTATACATCCTGAAACGAACAAACCTGTGCGTTGTAAATGAAATTTCTCCCCTCGCTTGGGAGCTCTCTATCCTATATTCTATCTAGAGTGCAAAAAATGCAGCATCTCGCGCTGTATTAAATTAAATTATATTAAATTTAAGCAAGTTTGTATTCCGCTTCATCCTGGAACTGTTTTCCCCTGCAGACGATGACGAAGCTATAATTCAATAAATAAAGAATAATGGAAAGCTCTTTCTTCCCATTTCATCCTATTTCTATTGATTCAAGCGTTTTATAGGTGTGCACATTTTGAGAACTCCATTAAAGTGGCGAAAAAAAAGTTAAAATTCTGATTGAGGATGGTGAGTTTGGTTTAAATTTTGGAATCTGGATATGTGCTGATCAAGTTTAATTATATTTTTTGGTGGCTTTTTCAAACCACTACATTCTTTGTAAAATGATTTCATTTAAAACACTTCACTTTTTCGCATTTGTGTTGCTTCTAGGTAAAAAAAATCTTCAGATATAGCCGATGTTTTCTCGTTTGCCCTATTCATTTAAAACTAGCTTAATTATTGACTACCAATGTTCATAGCCATCACAGCTATGTGTGTTTATATGAAATGAATCAACTAACCTGCGTTTTCCTTGGAAGGATGGTCATCCATTTTTGGCATAATTGATATAGATTCGTAATAATAGTCTTCAACGTTACAGCTGGATGTAATGTTTAAAATCCAATTTGTTTGTCATCTATGGCCACAGGAGAATTGGTCGAAATGTACCATCCACAGCACGGGGTCCGTTCGATGTATTTTCTATTAAGTTGGCCGGTAGCCACCATCGAACCAGCCGGCCATATGTTTGTCTCTCTTTTCCATTAGGCTCGTTCAACTCTTCCAGATGGTCATGTAAATCTCAAAGGGACTCATCCGCAAATGGATGGGTCATTTGGTCTGCGTAGAATAACAGCACAATAAGCCAGCCTCAACTGTCCATCGGGGGAGTAACCTGAAACCAATTGGCAGTTTATGTTAAAATTTATGTTTTCGTTAATCTTTATAGTGATTACCAGGGTGGAACGCCTCTCCCGCAGGGGAACCGAATGTGGTCGAGTATTGGGCAGAAAAGGAACGGATGCAGTGAAGGATGAGGAGAAAAATCTCCGATCCATAAAATTGTAACATCTTCACTGACCACACCTTTCGTCCTAGAGCGGAGTCGGCACTGGTCTGTTGCATGGCATCCGAGCATGAATAAAAAAAGAGAAATGAGACATGGTTGTATAAAACATGCTAAGATTGAGCATAATATTGTTTGTGGGAAAATACAGACACACATCTCTTTTAATGGTTTAAGAAAAAAAATCATTGTCGTTTCTCTATGGAATGAAGCAGAGTCACTTAATCTCAAGTGACCGAACAAATCAAGTCAAATTGATGGCTTAATCAGTGATGTAACTCATGGGGATTTTTGTATCATCGATTGTTACGAAACTTTGTCCACGCGTAGGGTTTATGGATATGTGAACAAAACACAGTATTAACAAATTAAGGGCTGCCAGTTTTTCAAAAAAAAAAAAAAAAAAATCTACAATGTAGGAAAATTGCTTGGAATTTCTGGGTCATGAAAAATGTTGATAAAATTATTTTCTAGTTTATTAATTCATAAGCTTACCTTGGTGAAATCTTGGTGTTTTTTTTTTGTTCTTGAGTACTGGCTTGCAAAACTATGGACTTGTAATTTTTCTGCATACAATTTTGTTTCAGATTTTATTTTTCCAAATTTTTGAGAAAATTTGATCATAGTCTTCATTATAGTTTTCCAGGAAAACTGGCAACCCCGATTTTTTAAACATTATTTTTTTGTTCATATATCCATGAACCCTACGTGTTTTTTTTTTTAACTAGTTCATTTATTTGGGAGGCTCAATTGCGTTAGCTTTACGGAGCCGATATTTCATTGTTTTTGTATAATTTGATGACTTAATACTAGTATTAGTAGGACTTGGGCCGTTTACTCGCGGTTTACCCGAGGTTAAAATAGGTGACATTTTTGGAGGATGGGTTGGACAGAGGAACATGGAAATAGGGTTCTGCAGTCTCATCAGATAGTTGTCGCTAGCACATATAACTTGGTGCGGAATGGTCAGGGCTCCATTTTTGTGTTCGGCCGGTTGTGGTTACCATTGGGCGACGATGAGACTCCTCAAGATGTCGGAACAAAACAAACACAAACTAATGAATAAAGAAAAACAAAAACACAAGCAGATTAAACTCTTATACTAGACATTTGAAGAAACACATAAATCGATTGCATATAGCACAGATCGCGCGATCCTAACACATCTCTTATAGGAACATAAGGTTGTCTTCCTTGGGCCTCTAGGGTATTCAAAAGTCGTGTTCTGGCGGCGTAATTATCCGTGCATTGCCAGACTGCGTGATCGATGTCATCATAACCGTTTCCACACCGGCAAAGATTGCTGTCCACGAGATTAATTCGGAAGAGATGTGCATCTAACTGGTAGTGGTTGGACATAAGTCTACTCATCACACGGATGAAATCACGGCTAACGTGCAGGTCCTTAAACCACGCCCTCGATGAAACAATAGGAATGATGGAATGTAACAGCCGTCCTAGATTTCCGGTGTCCCAATCGGTTTGCCAACTCGAAAGGGTACTCTGACGTACTAAATGGTAAAATTCATCGTGTGAAATTTGTCTATCATACAAATCGCCTTCCTGGGCGCCCACCTTTGCGAGCGAGTCCGCTTTCTCATTGCCTGGGATTGAGCAATGTGAAGGGACCCATACAAAGGTGATCAAATATGATCTTTCGACCAGCGCACTCATCTGTTCCCTTAGTTTTGAAAGGAAATAAGATGAGTGTTTACTAGGTTTCATCGACCGAAGAGCCTCAATCGAACTGAGGCTGTCCGAGAAGATGAAATAATGGTCTGCGGGCATGTTGGAAATCATCCCCAATGCGAAGTTGATTGCTGCCAGCTCAGCAACATAAACAGAACAAGGTTCCTGAAGTTTGTGGAAGGCGCTAGAGTTTTCATTGAAGACACCGAAGCCAGTGGATCCATTGAGGCGAGACCCATCAGTGAAAAACCTTTTTTCGGAATTGACGTGTTGGTACTTTTCAGTAAAAATACGCGGAATAATAATAGAACGAAGTTGATCCGGAATCCCATGAGATGCTTGTTTCATGGAAAGATCATAATGAACTGAGGAACTGCTATAGGTGAAGTGAGCGCGGGTTGGAGTATAGCAGGGAAGACACATATCCGACGATATGTAGTGGTGGTAAATTCTCATAAATCGAGATTGTGTGTTCAGCCCTAACATTTCTTCAAAATTGTCTATTACAAATGCGTTTTTCACTCCACATTTGATTAATATTCTGAGCGAAAGCTCCCAGAACCGATTCTGGAGGGTTTTACGCCTGCCAGAACTTCAAGACTCATGTTATGCGTTGAGTGCATACAGCCAAGAGCAATACGCAGACAACGATATTGAATTCGTTCCAATTTTATAAGGTGACTTTTCCTTGCCGAGAGAAAGCAGAAAGAGCCATACTCTAGAAGAGAGAGAATAGTTGTTTTATAAAGAGTTATGAGGTCTCCCGGATGAGCACCCCACCATGTGCCACAAATTGAACGGAAAAAGTTGATCCTTTTCTGGCATTTCTGCTTCAAATACGTAATGTGGGCATTCCAAGTGCACTTTGAATCAAACCAGACCCCAAGGTATTTGAAAGACAACGATTGAGTAATGTTTCTGCCCAAAAGATTAAGCTGCAGTTGGGCTGGATACCGCTTTCGAGTAAACACTACCAGTTCAGTTTTCTGCGGTGAGAAATCAATCCCCAGACTCCTAGCCCAAGAAGATAGGTTATCTAGGGAATTTTGCAATGGTCCTTGCAAGTTGACGGCATGTGAGCCTCTTAAAGAAACCACACTATCGTCAGCAAGTTGTCTTAGCGTGCATTGTTCTGCCAAACAATTGTCAATATCTTTGACGTAAAAGTTATAAAGAAGGGGCTGAGGCATGAGCCTTGGGGTAGGCCCATGTAACTAATTCTGGAAGTGGTCAGTTCTCCAAGTGAGAAGATCATTTTCTTTTCTGACAACAAATTGTACAAAAATTATTTAAAATTCCAGGAAGTCCACATCTCTGCAGATTTTCTGACAGGATTTCAATGGAAACTGAATCAAAAGCCCCCTTAATGTCCAAAAATACTGAAGCCAATTGCTCCTTATGCGCAAAGGCCAGTTGAATATCTGAGGAAAGCAGCGCAAGACAATCATTTGTTCCTTTGCTCTTGCGGAACCCAAACTGTGTATTTGATAGCAAGTTATTCGATTCGACCCAGTGATCGAGCCTTCGAAGGATCATTTTCTCCAACAATTTCCTAATGCACGAAAGCATAGCAATCGGACGGTATGAATTATGATCAGACGCTGGTTTGCCAGGCTTTTGAATAGCTATTACTTTGACCTGTCTCCACTCAGGCGGTACGATGTTGTTTCGAAGTAAGGAATTAAATAGGTCCAGCAAGCGTCTTTTTGCGATATCTGGGAGATTTTTCAGAAGATTGAATTTTATCATATCGCATCCGGGTGAGGAGTTATTTGTTGATAGAAGAGCCATAGAGAATTCCAGCATTGTGAATGGTCTGTCTAGAGAGCCGCCGTTTGGAGATGTTTCTCGGAAAATATGTTTTGCTGGAACAGAATCCGGACAGACCTTTTTCGCGAAATCGAATATCCATCGGTTGGAGTATTCATTACTCTCATTAGTAGATGAGCGGTTACGCATGTTGCGAGCTACCCTCCACAAGGTGGTCATTGAGGTTTCTCGTGAGAGTCCCTCGACAAAATTTCGCCAATAACCGCGTTTTTTTGCTTTGACAAGTTGTTTTAGCTGTGTTTCAAGCTTTGAATATTCCTCGAAGTGAGTGGAAGTCATGTGTCTACGAAAAGCTTTGAAAGCGTCAGATTTTTGCAAATACAACTTTGTGCATTCATCGTCCCAGCCAGGTGTGGCTGGTCTCCTTTGAAGGGTGCACTTGGAACTTTTCTTTTTGTGCTTCAAATGAGCTTTTGTAGATCAGATCGGCAAGGAATCGATATTCTTCCAACGGTGGAAGTGTATCGACAGATTCAGTACCGATTGTTACCGCCGTTGCATATTTTTGCCAATCGATGTTCCTTGTTAGGTCGAACGGAACTCGAGATGGCTCTGAAGGTTGAGGGCCACACTTAATAGAAATAATGATCGGTAAGTGATCGCTACCATGGGGATCATTGAGGACTTTCCACAGACAGTCCAATGAAAGCGATCTGGAACAGAAAGATAGGTCGAGTCTGCTTTCTTGAGCAGGAGGTTTAGGTATGCGTGTCGCTTCACCAGTGTTCAAAATTGACAAATTGAAATCGTCACATAAATCGTAAAAGATAGCCGCCCTATTGTCATCATATAGGTCCCCCACCCAGTACCATGGGAATTCATGTCACCCAGAATCAATACAGGGGACGGTAAAATAGAAACTAAATTCCAGAGTTGACTGCGGCTAATAGAAGTTCGAGGAGGAACGTAAACTGAAGCTATGCAAAGGTCTTTATTCTTTGCAGTTACTTGACAAGCGACGATTTCGACGCCTGAAAGAGCTGGTAGGGAAATTTTATAGAAAGGGTAGCACTTTTTGATCCCTAGAAGTACTCCTCCATAAGAATCGTCTCTATCCAGGCGTATAATGTTAAAATCGTGGAAGTTGAGTTCATTGTCTGAAGAAAGCCATGTTTCACAAAGAGCAAATACATCACAATCGGAATTGCGAACTAAAAATTTGAACGAGTCTAGTTTAGGCACCAGACTACGGCAGTTCCATTGTAGTACAGTGATCATATCTCCGACCTGATTCGATGAATTATCCATCGAAAGATATGAACGATGCAAGGAGGGGCCATGAAACAGTCAATTGCTTAAGGTATGATTCCAATGTCGGAAGCAAGGCAGAAACTAAGCTTCTAAGAGGGTCTTGGATATTGAACATGTTTAAGATGAATGCCACAATGTCCGAAAAAGCTATCAATCCTCGATCGGACTTGGATTCTTTTTGGAAAATTTGAGGAGTAGCGTTTTTTTTTATTATTGTTATTCTTTTTTGGTAATGGCGGAAAGTCTCTACTGCATCCAGGAGTAGGTGCAATAGGAACCTTCGGTTTTTGAATTTCTTCCCCATTAGCTTGATTATTTTGCAATCTTTTCGAGGTGACTTTTGTTATCTTACGGCGCACTTTCGGAGAGGAACGTTTCCTTTTTGAGGATCCGGGTGCGTGTACCCCCGTAAAATCACCTCCATCAGATAAGTCAGAGTCCGATTCATCAGCCGACAAAATCGAAAATTGGTTTTCATCTTGAGCGGCTGTTGCAGACTTAAGCATTTCTGCATAAGACTGCCTGGAGCGTCCAGTGATGGAACGCTGCACATTGTCGGATTGCCTTTTGTACCTTGGGCACTCCTGCAAAGGGTGAGGATTCTCACCACAATGAATACATTTCTGCACAGCTTGTGTGCAAGAATCCTCAGTGTGATTTTCACCACACTTGCCGCAACGAAATTTGTTGCTGCAATGACTGGCCGAATGTCCCAGTCTTTTGCAGTTGGTACAATTATATACCCTCGGTATATAAAGGCGCACCGGGAAAAAAGCTCCATCTAATTTGACAAAGTTTGGGAGAACAGAACCGGCGAAGGTCACCCGAAACGAGTCTGAAAGTTGATAGACCTTTTTTTCGTCTTGTAACGATGCTGAATGTAGTTGCTTTACATCCAGTATAGTTACAAGCTCACGAGCGACTTTAGAGTTACTAAAACAACCAGAAGCTCGTTTCAAGTCATCAACCGTCAGACTCGCATCGGAGACAACGCCATCGATCTCCACATCTCGCGAAGGGACATACACACAATATTCGATATTAAAAATCTCGTGGTCAGCAATCTTATTGGCTATTTCGAAATTCGGCGCTTCTACACGCAGTCTATTAATTCTCTCTTTGTGAATCGAGACACCAGGATATTTTCGCAGCAATTCTCGCGAAATGTCGAGAGTTTTCAATGGTTTGTCTTTGGGCCGAAAAAAGACAACCCAAGGTCCCTTAGAAAAAGGGTGGTAATGCTTTATGCGAGTAACCTTAGCCTCAGGAGAGGCCATAATTATGCACACAAAAACACAACACAATCACAAAAAAAAAAACCCTTCACCAATCAATTAATTTTAATGCTAATAATAATAATAATAAAAAAAAAATGCAAATATCATGCAGAAAAAAAAAAATTCACTATTGGTGACAATCAGGCCTACCACCCTAATTGACTATAATTTTTTCTCCCCTCTACGGGGGAGAGACAGACGCACACGCTGCTGCGAGGCAAAATTCCACTTGGCTATATTGTACACAGCGGACGACGTAAACAACCTCGATCGTCGAACAATAGCCCGCTTGCTGGCTGTTAGGATGTGGCTGGTTTGAGTTCGATTGTTTGCACCGACTGTTTTGCCCGTAGGCTTCACAACGGGGATGAGCAATTATTGCCGATTAAGTTTATTGTTTATAGATGAAATGCAGGTGTTGCATCCACGCAAACCTGCACCTTCCAACACGCGCACTTGACACTTACGCACTCTATCACTCTTGACGCGGAAGCAAAACCTCTTAGAGGAAAAAAGCAACTTTTGTAAAGCGAAGAATGCTGTGACGAGACCAGGCGATGTTAACTGGCTCAGCGCACGATAAGGAATCCTGAACCCTACGTGTGAACAGAGTTTCGTAAGAGTCTGAGACCCTTCAGCCTAAACCTATACGATATTTGGTTTCGTTTACTTTATTAATTCTCGAGTTATGTAGTAATTTCAGTTTCATTTGTACGAGAACCCCTCTTTTTAGAGATGCGAAGGGTCTCGAACCACTATTGAAGCATTTCTTGCCTCCAGAAAACCTCTTATTCCAAATTGGTTGATTAGCTCTTGAGTTATGCAGAAACTTCTGTTTCATTCGTATGAGAGCCTTCCCTTCTAGAGAGGGGAGAGTTCTCAAACCACTATTGAAAGATTTCCTTGCTTTTAAAAACTCCCACATGACAAATTTGGTTTCCTATGCTTGGTTAGTTCGCGAGTTATCCAGAAATTTGTGTTTCATTTGCATGGATGTCTTTCAAAAATGGGAGCGGTCTCTAACTATCATAAGAACCTTTTGCGGTCCCAACAACCCCTCCTTACAAAATTTAACGCCAATCGGTTCAGTAGTTTCCGAGTCTATAAGGTTCAGACAGACAGACAGACAGACAGACAGACAGACAGACAGACAGACAGACAGACAGACAGACAGACAGACAGACAGACAGACAGACATACATACAGACAGACAGACAGACAGACAGACAGACAGGCAGACAGACAGACAGGCAGACAGGCAGACAGGCAGGCAGGCAGGCAGGCAGGCAGACAGACAGACAGACAGACCCGCGGGAGTTCGAGATCTCCAAACGGGCGCCTCCCCAGGTGGCGGATAGGGGAACGCTCGTCAATGATAAGTTGAAGGGTACCGGGGAAATAAAATATCCGGGGCGGACCAAAAATCATAGGAGTGCCACCAGGCATGTCAGGATCCACGCCAGTAACATCCTGATTATGGCATACTGGCTAAGGCTTACGACAACGGATATGGGTCGGAATATGGATCGGAATATGGATCGGAAAGCGACGATGGGTAGCCCAACAGGAGTGCCAACCGGCACATCAGGGCTAATACCAGTCCTGATTATGGTATACTGGTCACGGCAAACGACATCGGACATTAGGCGTCTATGGGCTGATAGTCGAGCTATTCTGTTTCCTGGGTAAAAAGGGTGACATCTTCTTGAAATGGCAAGCAGGCTAATGGTTCAACTGCCTCCGTCCCGGTAAACAACCTGGCAGGCCTCCGGTAACGCTCAAAACCTGGCATCTATATCGATGGGTTGTAGGTTCAGATGCACCATTCCTTTCCACCGATCCGGCTCTGAACACGGTGCTATAAGGCACCGGAGTCAACCTTGCATGGACCTCACTGTTTACAAAGGTACCCATGGGATCACAAGAGGCGACTATCTGCAACAGGTAGAGATAACGGCCCGAAGGGGGAACCCTTTTAACATGGAAACAACAGAAGCAGAAACAAAAACAAAAACAAAAACAGAAACAAAAAACGAAGGAGCAGGCGAGGCGAATGTTTTCGCAAAAAGTGGAAAGCTGCAGCGATCTCCAGTGATGCCACATGCAGCAGTAGCGAATACCAGTAGTTTGGCGAAGACTGGCGAGATCCAGACAGGCCAGAAGGAGCTAGGAGCTCAGAACAGGGTGTCCACACCAAGATCGGAAAATAGTGCTAGTCAGGAGGAGCTACAACTTGGGAGGTCTAACCTGATGGAGGTATGGAAGCGAGTCAACGAGCTTTGGGACTTCGTGAAGGACAAGCACAATTTCCACACGAAGATCAAGCTACTTGTGACGAGCATCAAATCCGCTGTTAAAGCAGCCGAGCGCAAACATGACGCGCTCAAAAGTAGAGCTGAATCAGCTGAAAAAACGCTGAAAGAGACAGTGGGGCACGCAGCGGAGCACGCACCGGAGCACACAGTGGCTGCGGCACAGCAGACACCAATGAGCCCCCGACATACTCGCACTGAGAAGCGAGTCAGGGACTCGCCAGGAGAGCACGAAGCCTCGAAGAAGCAGCGTAACGTGCAGGACTGTCCTAGCGTAATGAAGGAAGTCGTCAAGAACGGTGACAAACCGTGGAAAACCAGCGGGAAAAGAGGGAAAAGCAGGAGAAACACGTGGAGAAGAAAATGGAGCAGAAGAAGAAAGAAAAACGTCGGTCTCCTCGGGAGAGGCTCAAGGGGATGCTTTGATCGACGAAGTGAGTGATAAGACGACGTACGCAGCGATCTAAGGAGGACCCGGAGCTCAAGGACTTGGGTTAAAATGTGGTGAGGACTAGGCGCACCCAGAAGGGGGAGTTGCTGTTCGAGCTGAAGAAGGATCCCATGATCGGCCTTCCGGCAGCTTATTGCCAACTCCTTAGGCAGTGAAGGAAATGTAAGGGCTATAACGCAGGAGGCAGTGGTCGAGTGCAGAGACCTGGACGAAATCACTATGGTAGACGAACTGAGGGATGCACTGGCCTCACAATGCGCGCTGGGTGAAGTTCAGATGACCATTCGGTTGAGGAGAGCGTACAGTGGTACACATATAGCAGCAATACGACTACCGTTAGAAGCTGCCAACAAAATGGTGGAGGTGGGCAAGGTGAAAGTCGGATGGTCAGTGTGTCCGTTGAGACTCACCCCTCGAATAAACAAACAGATGGAGAGATGCTTTAAATGCATGGCGTTTGGCCACCAAGCGCAAAACTGCAAAGGCCCGGACAGATCCGATCTATATAGGAAATGTGGTGAAGAAGGACACGTTGCTAGGGACTGAACAAAGCAACCGAGATGCTTTCTCTGCAAACCGAGAGACGGAAACAACCACGTGACGGGTGGCTCCCAATGCCCTGCATACAAAAAGGCGATGGCGAGCCGGGATTAATGGAGATCATCCAGTTAAATCTCAATCATTGTGACATCGCACAGCAACTGTTGTGGCAGTCGACAACAGAAGCAATGTGCGACGTGGCAATTATTGCTGAACCATATCGGATCCCCTCTGACAACGGCAACTGGGTGACGGACTCATCAGGGATTGCGGCTTTCCAAGTGATGGGCAGATTCCCTATCCAATAGGTGATAGACAATTCAAGCGAAGGTTTCGCAATCGTCAAAATTAATGGGATCTTTGTGTGCAGCTGTCACGCACCCCCACGGTGGACTCTGGAGCAGTACAACCGGATGCTGGACGCTCTCACAGAGAAGCTGATCGACCGAAGACCGGTAATCATTGGAGGCGACTTGGGCAGTGGAATGGGGAAGCAGACTGACTAACCCCAGAGGGTACAGTTTGCTGAAAGCGTTGGCAAAGCTGGACATCAGGCTGTGCAACAAAGGTACCGTTAGTACATTTCGCAGAGATGGCAGGGAGTCTATCATCGACGTCACGTTCTGCAGTCCGTCGCTGGTGAGGAGCATGAACTGGATAGTTTGTGAGGACTATACACATAGTGATCACCAGTCGATCCGGTATAGTGTTGGAACACGAATGCAGACGGTTAAAAGAGAGATAAGGACTAGCGGGTGGAGATGGAAGACGAAGGACTTCGACAAGAATCTTTTGATCGAAGCACTTTGCGCAGACAGCGGTGCTACAAATCTTGATGCAGATGAGTTGACAGAAACTCTAGCGAGGGCTTGCGATGCGACGATGCCAAGGAGATTGGAGCCAAAGAACAACCGGTGGTTGAATTACTGGTGGAACGAAACTCTTGCTAGTCTTCGTGCTGCTTTTCTCAGAGCTAGACGACGCTTTCAGAGAACAAGGTCTGAAACGGTCAGAGAGGAGCGTAAGATAATCTTCCGTGAAACTAGAGCGGCCTTCAAACGAGAGATTAAAATCAGCCAATCCAACTGCTTCAAGGAGTTGTGCCGGGAAGCTGACGATGACCCTTGGGGCAACGCTTATCGGGTCGTAACAGCGAAGATCAGAGGTCTAGTGACGCCAGCGGAAATGTGCCCGGATAAGCTGAAGATCATCGTGGAGGGTCTTTTCCCGCAGCATGATTCGACGACGTGGCCGCCTACACCATATGAAGATGAAGACCGAGTAACCATTGCAGGTATGCAAGTCTCCAATGACGAGCTGTCATTAGTGGTGAAAGGTCTGAAGCTGAAGAAAGCTCCGGGTCCAGATGGCATTCCAAACGTGGCTCTAAAAACTACGATACTTGCGTTTCCAGATTTGTTCAGGATGGTGCTGCAGAAATGCCTAGCAGATGGTTACTTTCCGGAAAAGTGGAAGATCCAGAAATTGGTGCTGCTGCCGAAACCAGGGAAACCGCCGGGGAATCCAGCATCGTATAGGCCCATATGCCTGTTGGATACACTGGGGAAGCTTCTGGAAAGGATTATCCTTAATCGACTGACGCAGTTCACGGAGAGCGATACCGGCTTATCTGAAAAGCAGTTTGGATTCCGAAAAGGGAGATTGACGATGGATTCAATCAGGACGGTCATTGAAGTTGCAGAGAGAGCGTCCAAGAAGAAGAGGTGTGGCAATCGGTTCTGCGTGGTAGTAACGATCGACGTCAAAAACGCTTTTAACAGTGCCAGCTGGGAGGGCATCGCCACAGCGCTGCATGGTATGCGGGTTCCCCACTAACTGTGTAGAATCCTTAAGAGTTACTTCCAAAACCGGATTCTGGTCTACGAAAAGAACTCTGGGCAGAAGTCGATTAGGGTTACGGCAGGCGTTCCGCAAGGCTCCTAAAACTGAAGTTGCCCAAGGGCGTAAAGATCTTCGGATTCACGGATGATGTCGTCCTCACGATAACCGGAGAGTCGCTGGAAGAAGTAGAAATGCTGGTGGCGGAGTCGACCGACGCAGTTGAAAACTGGATGAATGCAGTCAAGTTGCAGCTTTCTCTCGACCCTAAAACGACCCGGTATGAAATATGAAACATCATCGCATGTTTGCTTCGCATCATCTGCCTTTTAGGGAGTACACATGGCGCTACCCACTCAGTCCAGACGGTCCACACGAATCAATCCTTTTACGAGAAGCATATGTTTGTTTGTTTCAGCACGCTTTCTTCCTCCTATCTTATCGAGGTGCATAACTCGATTGTAAAATGTTCCCATAGCTGCTATGTTTTTTTGTTATTTGGATCATGAAGCTATAAAGTGATGTACAAACCAACTGAAAATAATCGCGGATTCTTCCGTGCAACACTTTCACGCTCCTGTGACTCGAACTGCAGCTGGTAGATTACTCGAGAGCCACACACTGCACCGGTTCAGGATTAATATCCTTTGTATGCGATATGTCATTTTGGAGAGGCAGAAGAAACAAGATGAGCTGCTCGTTATCCTTGAACTTAACGATCGATCTCAAGAGGATCACCGACATTTCGTTCCTATCGCAGTTGTTGGATTTTCGTTCGAGAATGTGTGTCGTTTTGTCTGGGATGGGAAGATAATAAAAAATTGGAACGATGAAGAAGGAAAAGAAGTACTAAACAAGTAACGATGCCGCCAAGATGCTCGGTACTTTTCAAGTGCCATAAAATATGTTCATGTGGGAATCACTTAACGTTTCATTCTTGTCAACCAACTGGTAGCTGTGTATGTGTGTACTTAAGGCTGATGCAAATTTTAATATTTCTGCTTCGCAGTACTGAACCGAGTTCAACTCGTATACTGGAAAAACAAGCCTCCAGCACAATTGAACTTATTTGGGCCAACACTTACTTTGCACACACAATTTGAAATCTGTATGGAAATAACTATGAGAAGTTTTTTGAACTGCAACTTTGCTGAAGGTCACTTACTTAGACAATGTTAGGGCTGGAAGTTATCAGTTATTTCCAATTCACATCACTAAGCACAATTCTTAGAAGAAAACATAAATAGTAAAATTTTAAGAGATCTATCACAACCCAACCACTTAAATTCCGTGCAGCAAAAGTTTCATAATTTTGCCTCAGTCTAAGAATAATGTATGTGTTTACCTTTTTGTCATGCAAATTATTTGTTTTCCTTTTGAATTTGAAACTCGAGAAACAGGTATTTCTCAATTTAGCGTAGCTGTCAGCGATGAAGTTGTTACTTTTCGGTGATCAAATTGTTTTTAAAAATTAACAGTGACCTGATGTTTGTCAATATACCTGTAATTCATAATCAACCCAAACCTAGTCGATTTACCTGCTCAACGACAAAAAGCATTTACGGTTTTATGTTTATGCTAAAACGAACCTATTTTCACCGCATTAGAAGATTTAACTTTTAGCCAGCAGACGCAAGCGAAAAAGTCGACCCACACAACAAATATTATGGACGGAAGTCGTCAGGCGCCACTCAGCAGGATATTGAACCGTACTCGAACTCGAAAATCCGTATTTGCCTATCACCTTTTATTGCTTGTTTCCTTCCCATTGCCGCCAATGATGGCTTTTTTTTCTCTTCTAGTTGTCATTCCAGTTCCTCACTGGTAAATATTCTGCAAGGACCTTCATCCACTTCCCGCCGTTGTGGATGTACGAAAAAGTATTTGTGAATGAACATCACTTTTTGTGTTACGTTTTATGTATTCCTTCCTTGGTAGTTTGCTCTAGATTTTAACGAAGATGTCGTCAGTCACATTTCTTTCCTTTTTTTGTCTAAGATATGGCAGCTTGAATGGTTTACAGAAGGTTGAAGCCTGCGCGGAGTGTGCATTTGATGTAATCTCTAGGGAAAGGAAAACTCAGTCATTGTATTGTGTTTCTGTTCTAGCTCTACATGAATGATATATTAATTATTGAATTATGTTTTAGATTGCGAGTGAATCAGTGTATTAGGATACCATAAGTATTGTAGATTAAAGTGAAAATGGAACGAGTCCGCTTCTTACGAACTTTCTTCATAAGATTTAGCACAGATATTTTAGCGACACGTTTTGAAACTTTCTTCCATCTTTCGTACAGTTTCGTTACGATGTAGCAAAATCATATCAGATATTGGTAGAATTATTTCTTTACGGAGATTGTGCCTCCCAGGGCATTATAACTAAATTTGTTTTAGGTTAAAAAATTATCCAAATGAAAACGTCTTTAACTAATTTATATCATATTCAGTTTGTCGTAACAAGGTTTGTTATAATTTTGTTATTTTAATGTTACAAAGTTTGTTTTGTTTATGTTATTTTTATATCATCTTTTTTCTTAGGGTTCCAAGCTTATTGCTTTCGCAATCAGCTTATTGATTGCTTTCTAAACGCACTTTCACAGTTATCAATTAAGAGCTTTCGATGCCAGGCTCTTTTTTGCATTAGTATGAATGAGTGGAAAATACAATCATACCCTATGCCCAGAGAGTCGAGAAATTTTGCTTAACGAAAAATTCCTAGATCAGGCAAGGAATCGAACCCAGCCACCTCCAGCATGGTGTTGTTTTGTAGCCACGCCTTTACCGACTGGGTCAAGAGGGGCACTAAGGATATCAAAGTTTGCAATACTTTTGTTACCTTTCGAGGATTTCTTGTTACAATTTCTGTTACTTCAACTACATCTCTGTTATAAAAACAGTGTAACTTGTGATGAAACTTGAAATAATTTAGTTGTTAACCTTCTCGTTGTTTTAGTTGTTTACCTTCATCATATCGTACAACTTTCTCACTCTAAGCTTGAATCGATGTTTCTAGTTTTGGACTCAGTTTTGGGTTGCTTCTGCTTCTCATTGACTCGAAGTTTCGTTCTTTGGCACCATGAACGTTGGACTTTGAAGTGCCAACTTTTCCGGGCATATCCCACTCTGAAACCTTTTTCTTGTGCTCGAATGCCTTCATTATACGGTTATCCAAACGAGGGTTAGCAGGACCTTTTTTTTGAACCGATTTTGGCATATATTCAATCGTGTTTCCCTCACTGAATTGTTTGCACGGCTTTCTCACATACTCCTTCCATTTCAGTCAGCACCTTAGTGACAATTCGGGTTTTATACTTCATTTGTGCAGAATATTTTGACGTTGTTTCGCTGAATGTCCACGCATTTTTTAACTTACTGTTGGAAACGATTAAACCACATCACAAGTGCTGAGAAATAAAGGTAAACAACAGGACGCAGCCATAAAAAAGAACTAGTTAGCAATGGTTTCAAAATGTCAGTGGTTTCTGGCTGCGTCCATACTTTCTGGAGCAGTCTTAACTACGATTTTCATAGGGAGGTGTTAATAGCAATGCGGTTGATCTAGCGACTGGATAGTCATGAAGAAAATTGATGTAGTTTTTGGCTCAGGAAGAACCAGCACACCCATCCCGAGCTCGGTAAGTATTCTGCCTTTAAAATTTTGCCAAAATAACACAGCGAATTAAAACTAAAACCAAGCTAGTACCGAAAAGTGCAAGTTGGTTTTGCAAGGTGCAAGCTGCAAAGTGTACTTCGAAACAAAGGGTTCTACAACAGTGAACCAATTTCAAATCTCTGTTTAGATCATCGATTGTTTTTGGACACCAAACGACAGTGTATACAGCGAATTCCAACATAGACCGCTCTAAAGCACAGTACAGCGAGTTCATGTATATTGTATCGTGGAATCTATCGTCGTTCTTGAAGATATAACTCATTTACTTGTTTGCACTTGAATCCTCAAACTGCAAAAAAACGAAAGCTTACAACTCAACAGTACAGCTTCAACGAAAATAAATTTATATTATATTCTAAAGGTTTTTTTTTATGAATTCATTTATTTGTACAGGCTCAATCGAATCAACTTTACAGAGCCAAGTTTTCATGTTTATATACATCAGTTATCTTAGAACTAAGGTTAAGGGGATAGAACCGATTACTCGTGGTCGTCTCGAGGTTAATAGGAATAACAATTTTAAGAATGGGAAAATTGGGGTGGAAATTTTGAACAAAGCATAAGGAACAATGGTTTTCTTATATCTAGAACTTCAAATTACAATTGTTTAATTAAACGTTTTTAATTTAAAAAAAAAACAAAAATCACTCACTCACACACACAACCACACTCACACACTGGCGCACACATTCCTCAAAAATTTAACCTAAACAAGTAAGTTAATCAAACTACAATCTAAGGCTAATGTCAAAAACATATAAATGAGTTTCATAAACTCCAGATCGCGCGCAGCCAAAATGTCTCGAATCGGTACATTGGGTTGTCTACTTCGAGCCTGAAGGGAATCATAAGGCTCTGATCTGACTCCATGATGCTCAGCACAAAACCAAATAACGTGATCTGCGTCCTGGTAACCTGCGTCACAGAGATTGCTGTCTCCCAGCCCAACACGGAACAAATGAGCGTTTAAAGAATAATCATTGGACATAAGGCGAGACATCACACGAATGAAGTCTCGACCCACATTCAATCCCCTGAATCAACATTTCTTAGACACCTTAGGAGTGATAGGAGGAAGCCATCGCCCCAAATCTCCTTTATTCCATTTATACTGCCAGCTATCGAGTGATATCTGACGAATAATATAGAAAAATTCGTTGAAGGCGATTTGTCGGTCATAAATATCGCCTTCCATAGCGCCCACCCTTGCAAGCGAGTCCGCTTTCTCATTGTCAGGAATCGAACAATGAGAAGGGACCCATACAAAGATGATAATAAAAGATCATGAAGATAAAGCACTAAGAAGACCCCGTATTTTCATAAGAAAATAAGAGGTGTGCTTTACCGGCCTCAAGGAGCGAATAGCCTCTATAGAACTAAGACTATCCGTGAAAATGAAGTATTGATCCGGTGTAAGTGAGGCAACAGTTTCTAAGGAAAAATAAATTGCTGCCAATTCCGCGACAAAAACAGAACAAGGTGATTGAAGTTTGCGAGCAACGCTATAATTTTCATTGTATACACCAAAGCCAGCGGAGTCCTCTATCAAAGACCCGTCAGTGAAAAATGTTTTGGTTGAATCAACTAGGCCAAACTTTGCAGCGAATATCACCGGAGCAATCATAGGACGATGATGCTCTGGGATTCCACGAAGCTCCTGTTTCATGGATAAATCAAAATGAACCGAATTTCCGAAATCGAAGAAGCAAACCTGATTGGGAATATTCAGCGAAGGGCTGACATCCTGTGTTATGTACAAATGGTATAACGTCATGAAGCGAGTTTGAGGATTCAACTCAAGAAGCTTCTCAAAGTTTTCGATTACCTGAGGGTTCATAACCTCACACCTGGTCAGGTGTCGGAGAGATAATTCTGAAAACCGATCCGAGAGTGGCAACCTGCCAGCCAGCACTTGAAGACTCATTGTATGAGTATAGTGCATGCAACCTAACGCGATACGAAGACACCGATACTGAATACGTTCCAGTTTTATGATGTGCGACCGAGCCGCTGACTGAAAACAAAAACTACCGTATTCCATAACCGACAAAATCGTTGTCCGGTACAACGTTAGAAGATCTTGTGGATGCGCTCCCCACCAGGTCCCGGTAATTGTGCAGAGAAAATTGATCCTTGGCTGGCACTTTCGCTTCACATACTCAATATGAGATCTCCAGGTGCACTTTGAATCGAACTAGACCCCAAGATATTTAAATGACATAGAATGAGTTATCGGCTTACCCCAAATTTGAAGCTTCGGTTGTGCTGGGTTATGCTTCCTAGAACACAGACACTACGCCGTCATCTGCAAGTTGTCTCAATGTACAGTTGTCACCTAGACAACCGTGAATGTCTTTGGCCTACACATTATACAAAAGAGGGCTTAAACATGAGCCCTGGGGGAGACCCATGTAGCTAAATCGGAGAGCTGTAGAAGTTCCATGGGAAAAGCTCATATGTTTCTCTGACAGCAAATTGTACAAAAAATTATTCATTAATGGTGAAAAACCACAAGCGTGGAGTTTATCTGAAAGAATTTCAACAGATACTGAATCAAAAGCCCCTTCTTTATCCAAGAATACAGATGCCATTTGCTCTTTTTTAGCAAAAGCTAACTGAATATCTGTGGAAAGCAACGCGAGACAGTCGTTCGTTCCCTTACCTCTACGGAAACCATATTGAGTATCTGAAAGAAGGTTGTTCGTCTCAACCCATTTGTCCAGACGGAAGAGGATCATTTTCTCCAACAACTTTCGAATACAGGATAACATCGCGATGGGTTGAGAGGAGTTGTAGTTGGACGCGGGCTTACCAGGTTTTTGAATGGCAATAACTCTCACCCTTCTCCAATCATCCGGTACAATGTTGAGTTCCAGAAACTGATTAAACAAGTTCAACATGCGCCTCTTAGCGACGTCTGGGAGGTTCTTAAGCACGTTGAACTTGATCCTATCAGCCCATGGAGCCGTATTGCCACACGAAAGGAGTGCGAGAGAGAACTCTACAATTGAAAAGGGTTGGCTGTTCTCATCTATCGAATTCATGGTTTCGCGAGGAATCATCCATGCCGGCACAGAATCTGGACAAACTTTTCGCGCGAACTTGAGGATCCATTGGTCCGAGTACTCTTCGCTCTCGTTGTCCGTAGTTCGGTTACGCAATCTTCGCGCCGTGTTCCAAAGAGTACTCATCGACGTCACGCGTGATAGCCCGTCCACGAATCTTCGTCAGTAACCGCGTTTCTTGGCCTGTGCTGAAGTGCTCAGGTGTTCCACGTCTACGGAAAACTTTAAACGCGTCGGACTTTTTTCGGTAAACTTCGGTGCATTGCTGATCTCACCATGGAGAAGAAGGTTTCCTGCGAAATGACGTTCCTGGAACTGGTCGATTTTGAGCTTGAAGCGCGCTGTCTAAGATCAGGTTGGAGAGGAAGTTATATTCTTCCAGCGGTGAAAGCCTTTCTACCGTCGTTACGGCTTCATCTACTGCTGTCATAAACTTTGTCCAATCGATGTAACGGGTAAGATCATAAGTGACGTTGACAGATTTCGACGGATTGAACCCGGTGGGAATCAAAATGTGTATGGGCAAGTGATCACTACCGTGGGGATCTTGAATCACATTCCATGTGCAATCCAACGCATAATGATTTTGAACAAAGTGTGAGGTCTAATCTACTACCAACTGACGATGGACCAGCCAAACGTGTTACTTCTCCATTGTTACTGTCATATTGAAGGTGTCACAGAGGTCATATATCAGGGAAGACCGGTTGTCATCGTACAGTTCTCCCCAGCCTGTACCGAGAAATTTAAAATCTCCCATGATCAACCGTGGAGTAGGAAGGACCGAACATGTATCCGAAAGTTGTTTTCGGTTAATTGAGGCTCTAGGAGGAATAGATACAGAAGCAATGCAAAGGCTTTTATTTTTAATAACAGCCTGACAACTTTAATACCTGGAATAGGTGGAAAATTCACTCTATAGAAGGAGTAGCACTTTTTGATCCCCAAAAGTACTCCTCCTCCACGTGAATCCTCACGATCAAGACGAATAATATTTTAATCATGAATAGGAAGATTGATTTCGGAAGAGAGCCATGTTTCATAAAGAGCGAATGCATCACAACCGGTATTGTGAGCTAAAAATTTGAATGATTCCAATTTAGGAATCAAACTTCGACAATTCCACTGTAGAACAGTGATCAAATCCCCGACCTCATTTGGAAAATTATCCATCGAAGGAAATGATTGCTGCAAGGAGGGTCCACTTAATTGTTAATTGCTTCAAAAAAGTCTTCACTGTTGGAAGCATTGCCAAAACAATGCTTTTGAGAGGGTCAGAAATTTCGAGGTACTTGAAGATACCTTCGACAATGTCATGAAATGAGAACAGCCCACTTGAGGAGGGGGCTTCTGTTCCTAAAATAGGGGCTTCATGGGTTTTGGATGTCCCCGGAAGAGATGGAAAGTTCTGGATGTAGTTAGTACTACGAAAACCAGGTGGACTAGGATTTTCCTTTTTTCCACCTTTTTTTTTAAATGGGCAAGCTGGTCTTGGGCTTCTTTTCAGCAACTTTCCGTGGGCGGACGCGTCTTCGCTTCCTTGAAGCACCTTCCGGAAAAATGAATGTACTGTTGATCGACCGTATCGAAAGCCAAACTGTACATCAAGCAAGATGTTGACTTCGTCGGCAGATGCAAGGAGCCGACCGCAGATTGCTTTCTCAAATTGTTTTGATAATCTCGAGAGAAGGCTGATAGGTCGATATCTCTTAGTAGAGGAAGGATCTTTCCCAGGTTTCCGGATGGGTTTGACTTTAGCTGACTTCCAACACGAGGGAAGTAGGCAAAGGCATCAAAGGCATTTGTTGAATATCAATGCTAGATGTTCGTAAAATTGTAAACACAAGTGCTTGAGTTCTAGATTTAGGATTTTGACGAAACCTGTGTCAAAAACCTGTGCTTCATCGATTTAATATAAGTCGACAGTTCGATTTTTAATTCCTCTGAACAGTCATTGGGGCATAGATGGATGTTATTTCCATGCTCGTTAACGACAGCTTCGTGAGCACTGATGATGTTCTGACCAAGATTGTGGGAGCTGACAAAATGTTGACCTATATCAGCAGCCTTCTCAATGGGAGTAATCAAACGATTCTTAGATTCATTGTTGTCTAGCGGGATCAACGGTAGAATGAGCCTAGGCTTGCTTTTCATTTTATTTTTGTTATTTTCCAGAACGGCGTTGCACAATCTGGAAGAGCGTGGATTATGTTGGCAAAATTATGGTTTCTGAGCCACCACCTCCATCGACCATTCTGGCCTTAGTGATTTGTTAAAGCGATTGCACTCTGCTTTTGAGGCAGCGAGACCTGTACGTTGATACTGTCTACGATTGGTGTTCCGTAGACGGATCAAAATTTTAGTGATACTATTAATATTTAAGGAGTTTTTCACCTATTTTGCTTTTGAGACATGGTGGAAATTTTTTCGAGAGGATTAGATAGTGGAAGTTGTTGTGTAGTGTTGAGCTCTTCATCTTGATAGTGATAGGTCGCTGAAGAGTTTATTGCGGTCCAACACAAGGCTTTCGACTGGTGTGGGAACAAAGTGTCCCCGGTGCAGACGGAGCCCCGAACGTGCAGCCTTGCGGCGACAGGAGGAGCTCGAGTTCACCCGCGTCACTCAGAGATGTTAGGTTGATGGTCGTGGAGCGTTCATGGTCGGCCATCTCCTTAGGAACGGAGTGTTGTCTGGAGGGTGCGCGGACCTGCTCTGGTTGCTCGATGTTGCAGCCACAGCAGTGGAATGTTCCGGAAACCCGGGTGAGCTCTTTCCATTTTCTCCTTTTGTGTCCCATTCCAGTTTTTTTTTTGGAATATTTTTTGTGTATGAGATTTTTATGTTTGGTGGGCATTGAGTGATGTGTTGACATCCTGGAAGTAAGCGTGACTTGTGGCCCTCGCATGTTCCTGTCTCACGCGTCTGCAGGTCGTGCGATCCCGGAGGATTGCCGGCTGAAGCGTGGAGACGCTTGTTGTCAATTTGACAATATTGGTGTGACGGGGTGCGAATGAAGATCGTGTACTTTTGGATCATATTGTATGTTTTCAATTCTCATTTGATGAATGGTTTCGGCACGCTTTGGAATTGTCTTTGCAGTCCAAGACCATTTATCTTGGGAGCACGGAGCTCGATTCGGGGCTCAATTTGTTTTTGTTTTCAGCATGAACATTTAAATGTCATTTCTGAACTTCTGTATACACAAAGTTTTTTTTTTTTTTGCGCGATACGTTCCACTTTTGGTATGGAACCGTGTAGAGGGGACTAAGTAGAGTTGATGGATTCACATGCTTAAACATTTTATATTGCTAAAGTTTTGTTTGGATTCGTTGCATTTCCATGCAGTGGTCAGGGTGCAGTTTTTTAAATTTTGAGTATTTACACCAGAAATAGTGATTTTTTTTGGAAAACTGCCGTATGATTGCTTTTGGCCCAAGACGTGAGGTGTGACTTGAGTTAGGTCGAAGCAACTTCCGTTCTGGAGTTGTTGCCGAGAACAGCCCCTGTAAGGAAAGACCGTGCAAAAAGGGACCTTAGTGCAAGCACTGTTTTCATAAAACGCTGACATGTGGCCGTGAGCTGGATGAGCCATTTATTTCAGAAATCATCAAGCCGGGATCTTCTATTGCTTGTACCGCTGTCGTTAGAATGTGGCTAGTATAAGGAAGACTTTTTAAAAGATGTCTTCTAGAAAAATGTGTTGCTTTTCAGAGGGGCTTCATAAGTCCTTTATTTCAGGTGTATGATTGTTGTAATGATCAACTCCGTTTTTCAGCTTTTCCAGGACCTTTAGGATATTTGAACGCACCTTTTTGTTTTTGTTTTCAGTAGCAGTCCAGTGAGTGTCAGTTGCATTTTTTACATATATGTTTTTGGTGAAATGTTTGCACAATGTATACAGTTTTTTGTTGTTCGGTGGCGCGAGTCCGGGTACGGTGTTTTGTAGTAGACTGCAACGGGCATGTCACGCTATCTTTTGTTTTGTTGACCCATTGTCCGGTGGCGTGAAATAGAATTGCAGAGAGATGTAGAGGGGTGTTAGTAAGATGTGACTCATAGTAGGAAGGCATGGAAGATCGCATATTTCAGTGTGTTTGATGTACGGTGGTGTGGAGACCAGGAAAAGAGTGAACATAAAGTGTGGCTTGACCGGAACCTGAAGATGGCTAGGTGGCACTAATCCCGGGTCATGGTGATGCGATGTGAGACCGGCGGTCGTAATAGTAGGTGTGGGAATAGCAAGGTGAGTTGGCCATGGTTTCGATATGTATGTATATGTATGTGTATGTATGTGTATGTTTGTGTATGTATACATGTGTATGTATGTGTGAATGTTCATTTAATTTTATAATGCATAATATATATATATATATATATATATATATATATATATATATATATATATATATATATATATATATATATATATATATATATATATATATATATATATATATATATATATATATATATATATATATATGATCACATCACTTATCAAGGTGAATCCTGATCCATCGAGCTCTACTCTACTAACATTAGAAAAACCTCCTTCCTGTGACCTTTGTGGGGATGCAGAGGTAAACACGGTCCCTAATCAGCAAAGGTCACACTAACTTTCCTTCCCTATTCCCAACTGATTGCAAGGACGTGGCCGGCGCCGTTATTGATTATTAAAGAAATTGACTCACTGAAACGTGTACAGTGAGAATGGTCGGTTACTCCCAGCCCCATTCAGTTGATTCATTGTGCAATTTCACTGATTCTGATCAATCACGGAGTAGCAACCATCGATACGTGCAGTCAGTCAAGCTAAGCTAAGCTAAGCTATTTTGCTTTTGAGACATGGTGCCCCGGGCCTGGGAGATCGCCTTCTCGATCGACTGCAGTTGCCGATCGATGTCGTAGGATGATTCGGGCGCCTATTGTGATTGGGGGTGTTTTTTTTTTTTTGGTCTGATTATCGAGATTTTCAGCCTCGGGCTGGTTCATCTCCCGTCGTAGTCAGTCAAACACCACTTTTGGGCATTTTCGTAACTTCTCTGGGGGTGAGATTCGAACTCGTGACTTAGGCGTGAGAGGTATGGATGTTAACCAATACGCCGGGGTCGCCTCCGAATTGGGGGTGTTGTTGATCTGATGATGGCGCGATGGTAGTTCTTGTTTCGTCGTGCGGTTCCACAGGTTTCATGTTCCGCATTCAGGTCGCCGGCGATGATGAACTGCGCATACCTCCTAGTAAGCTTGATGCTATCGTTTCGTAAAGTCGTATCTGCCCCGTTGTATGCGCTTGCTTGTTTGGGACAATAGGCCACGATGATTGTGATAGGACCGCCGGTGGATTCGACCTTGACTCCGATGGCTTTGATGAATTTAAGCTGAAAGCTCGGAAGCATCTAGCAGTTGATGCTAGTGGGCAGGGTGACGGCGAGTCCTTCTCCGGCGGAACTGGTTCCACCAAGTCTGACCAGTCGGAAATCTGATAGGAATACATTGATGTCAGGCATGTGATGCGTCTCGGTTATGATTGCATTGTCAATGGCTCGTTCGTATAGAAAATCGATGAATTCGATATTCTTCCTCTTCACCGAGAAAGCGTTCCAGTTCGCTCTTCTGACGATTCCATGGTCCATTGAGAAACGCAATCATGGCTGGAATTGGTTCCGGGTTCTGCAGGATCACTTGATGATGGTGGCCTGAGTCAGAATTGCAACGACTTCTTTCGTTGTTAGTATCGAAATATCGATCGCGCCAGATGCTGCACCAGAGTACGACCAGCGGGTCCTGGAAGAGAACTTTGGGATGTCTGGTTGCTGCAACTGTGATCCGATGTCGATCAGAAGGCCGACTGGAGACCGAACGGTTTGAGGGCACTTGGCGTGGCGGGAGAGCAGTTCATCCGTCTTCTTCTCCGGAAGGCCATTCAAAACCACCTTGAATGGTTTGTTTGCTTAGATGTCGTGTGTGTAGTATTGCACTTTCATCTGTTTGAACATTTCCTTTACCGCTTTGAAATGGCATAGCGTCGAGACCATCACCCTGCGAGCAGAGTTGGATTGTGCACCGAAAAAAACCGAAAAACTTTTCAGAGAGCGAGCGTAAACACGACCGTACGTGTCGTGCTAGTTGTAGCTGAAAATCCTCAATCAAAACATTCCATATCTTGGGAATCCCCTCATGAACAGCACACCCGACGAAATCACGCAGGATCACGGTCATGTCCGGTAACGAAAGACAATTTGAGCGCATTTATTTTGTTATCGGAGCATAACAAAACAGGCTCTTGACGGACAACCACGAGCTTAAACATTGAACCTTTCGCGACAACTAGGGCCTGTTCATAAACCCACTGATTTGACTCATTTTTGAAAATCTCAGACAAAATAGTTTTGTAAGGAGCGTGGACTTTGGTCAAACCCCTCCTCTTCCCCAGAATAGTCTACGTCTGGTTTACTTGGTCACAGCTTTGGTTCGCTCGGAAACGGCGTGTTCGGCAAGATCTCTCGGCAGCAGCTGTTCATTTCCTTCTTTCGAACGCATCCGCTAGAGGACCACTTCTTCTTCTCATGGTAACCTTTGGCAACGCTCTTCTATATTTATGTCATTTACGACGACAATGCACAGTAATTGAATATAGTCACATACACACCCAAATCAGTTAGTCTGTCACTCTGTCATCCGTGTTGGAAAACAGCCGTTCAGATGCACGTGATGGTTCTTGTTTTGACGATGCTTCACATTTATTAATTTCCACATAGCAAATGCCTAAAATCAATAGTTTTGATAAATGAAGTCGTTCAAAATATGATCATATTTCGTGTACGAAGACGAAGACCTCAAAATTAAAAACATAGAAGTAGTCCTACTTCAAAAACATGAAACGTCTCCCTGGTGGTTCCATGAATGGTTGACAGATCAGCTTTATCAACACGACATGTTATTCGAAAAAAAAATAAGCACAACAACAACAGCTGATTATCGTTTTAAATATTTCTGACATAGGATTTTTTCCTGTTCTTTTGGGAAGAATTGTTATTGAATCCGTGGTTGGTTTCACTCATGAGAAATTGCATGAAATAACGAATAATGAATAATTAAGTCACAATTTTCCTCCACGCTTTATTTTTATTTTTGGATAAACCAATGGTTCTCACTCTACCTAATATCATCAACATAACTGCAAAAGCTATTGTAGAGGAGCAGCGACTGGCTGGTCTCACGAAATTCATTTCCATGTTCACGAAACGAACGAAAGCGAATGTATGAATCGGCGTAAATCGGTGTAAAATATTTTCAATGTAGATCCATAAACTGGTTTACGCGTTCAAGAGTCTGCCTGACATACAGTAGAGAAAGCTTGTATGAAGAAACCTCACTGAAATTTGCATCCACAATATCTAACACACTAGCTCTATGGTAATGTTTTCATGTTTAATTATTCGAGCGCCTTTGGCGATAAAATGTTTCAGTTAAAATAGAGTCTCACCTAAATGAAATCAGCTCATTCATGCATTTTAAAATAACAACAAGATGCAGACATTGTCAACTAAACTTTAGATGCAATCTACACCTGAAAAACAAAAGCAATGAATGACCTCACATTTTGAGACCACATAAGTGAGTCAGTGATTGTCTGACTGACTGCATTAGATTATAAAAGTAATTTGGAGCCATTTTCCCGCATCTGACAGGTTATCATTCGACTGGCTCCATGGAAGGCATTTGAATTTCCTTGACATTGATGCTGGCGACCGGCGCGACGGCGGCGAGACAAACCGCCCCACACACGAACCACACACAAAAGAAACCGAAAGGCGATTATGCGACCAAATTCTCGAAAGAGAAAAAAATCAAATAGAATTCGTTGAGCTTATAGGCTGCTTAAAGGGCTAATAATGTTAATATGATTGCCATCTTATGTGGATCATGGCGCCGGGTTTAATGCTTTAGAACATTCCGATGCATCTATCTCCTGGGACCTGCATGTTTAAAACTTCCAGTAGTCAAGATGCAAACCTGACTCATAAAACCACCCACTGTGCACCAGAAGTGCATCAAAACCCCTAATAACCCTTATCAAAACCCTAAAATTGCTGCCACATAATGCGAAGCAGGGGAAAATGAGCAACTACAGCTATAACTCAAGCAGAAGCAACCTCGCAAAATGTAAATATTATATGACCACATCATTGGGTGCAATACCTCATGAATAAATTTACCCATAATAATAATCATCCTGAAAGTATCATCGTCATCATCGCGAGCAAACCAGTTGGAAAAAGCGTCTGTCGCCCGAATGAAGCCTTATGCAAAGAACCCGAGGAAGATTTCAGCAAGAGCATGACGTTGGATAAAATACTTCCTCCCAAACTACCGAAAGGACGAAATTCAAATCCATATAAACAGAGGGCTCCGTCCCGCTGTAATCGAGGAGCGAGGAGAGTCATCGCCATCATCACACTGAAAAGTTGCCATCTAGTGAAGGGGAAGGAAGTGCAAGAGGGCGCAATCGTTCCACTAGTCACGGGTCATAGTAAATTAGGAAAAGGTTGGTATTCAGCTGAAAAAAAAAAACAGAAATAAATTTATTGACACATACGGTAACATTTCGAGCATGTAATCAGATATTAGCAAACAAAAATTATATGGTAGAATGCTCTATCTAGTCCAATTATTTGGGTAGTTCAATCGCGTTACCTTTAGGGGGCGTTGTAAAAGGTAATAAAGGCACTTGTCTTCAAGGTTTCAACGACCGAAGAGCCTCAATCTAACTGAGGCTGTCCGAGAAGATGGAGTAATGGTCTGCGGGCATGTTGGAAATCATCTCCAATACGAAGTGGATTGCTGCCAGTTCAGCAACATAGACAGAACAAGGTTCCTAAACTTTGAGAATATCTGTTAGAGAAGGTTCATTAATTATGTCACACAGTAAGGGGGGAGGGTTGGGGGGTATGGGAAAACGTGACGATCCATACAAAAAAAAATGAAGGTCCATACAAAAAACGTGAAATGGGGATAAGGGGATTATAAAAAGTCACTTTTTGCGTGACATAATTAATGGACGTTCCTTTAATGACACCGAAGCCAGTGTATCCATTGAAGCGAGACCCATCAGTGGAAACATTCAGTAAACATACGCGAATTGTAAAGGGTGTACGGAATCAAATTGCGACACACACAAATATTCGGCAAAATTCGCCCGTTCAAAAAATCATCTTCAAACTTTCAGGGAGTAAAATAAAACAGGTAATGAATATTTCCTTATTTTTGTTTTATTTTATTTCAATTCCATATCCAAAAGCACGAACCTTCTTCTTTACACAACTCATAAGGTCCTGTACAACATTTGGGCCAACTTTTTTTGCGTGGCAATTCATTTTTTCTTCATATCTTCCTCCGATTTCACTTCCTTAGTATGCTTCCGAAATGCTTGCTTCATGATGGCCCAGTACTTTTCAATTGGCCGCAGTTCCGGTGCGCCCGGGTGGTTGAGATGCTCCGGCACGAAATTAACCTTCTTAGCTTTGTACCACTTCAAAACCAGAAAATCGTACGACCATCGTGTGACCTCAGAAGAGAAAGTAGACGCTTTTGGGGGCATTCATTTAGGTACACCTTTCTATTGACCGTTCCTGTTGTCACAAATGGGGTGCTACGCTTTCCACACGAGCAAATTGCTTGTCAAATCATAGATTTTTTGGCAAACTTTGACGTCTTCTGCTTTCTAACGTCCTCATGGCCATCGAATTTATGATGAGAAGTGCAAAACTGGAGCCCCGAAAGCTGCCAGAATTCTGCTTTTACATACGTCTCATCATCCATAACGAGGCAATGTGGTTTCGTCGACTTCTGGGTGTAGAGCTTCCGTGCACCTGTTTTACCTACCGTATTCTGCCGTTCATCGCAATTAGGCGCCTTTTGGACTTTGTACGTGTGTAGTCCTTCACGATTTTTCGCATCTTGCACGAAAGTTCTGGTAAGATTCAGTTTCTTCGCCACATCTCGAACTGCACTATTGGGATCTTGAACTACCCGCTTGTGGTCCTTAACACTATACGGAGTTTAATTTTTGCCATTTTTTACTTTCCGATCGATGGTCAAACTTTCGTGGTACCGGTTAAAAACACGAGACACCGTATAATGTACCATTCCCAGCTTCCTGCTGGTGGCACGATGAGAAACATCCGGATTTTCAATGTGGATTCAATCATATACAATTATTCTCCTGAAAGATCAACAGACATTATGAGATAATCTTGGGGTATTTTTGTCATCCAAACCATCCTGAAGTTCAGAACTTAAAATCTGCAGTTGTAACAGCTGCTTTTCCCGCTGTATAAAGTTAAAATATGAAATCAATCATATTCATTTAATATCCTGTAAGACTAACAGACATTTTGAGACAATCTTGGGATATACTATGTGCATGAGCATGATTGACCGCTCGAGGTTACTCCGTTATTGCCAGATCAGCTGTTACACAGTGAATGAACAGATGATGCTTGGGACTAGCATATATCCTCAATGTGTAAAAACGGGTGATCCTAAACTAAGGCAATACCGTCGCCGGCCTCACCCGAATGCAGGTTGAGTAAGGAAAGGGTAGGAATGTTTTAACGTGATATTGCAGCCCAAACCATGACAGAAGCGGTATGATGACTCCTTGTAATACTTCCACGATTTTTGGAAGCAGCTGGAAGAACTGCCGGTCGTTTTGGTGGTTGTGATGCTACTCGTTGTTACAACTTTTTCATCGGTAAACAGCACTGACCGATAGCGGCCCTCGGATAAGTGTTTCAAGAGAACCGGTTTGCTTCCATGGTGTCATTTTAGTAGTGGTTCCTGCACATTTTATAAGACTGAAGCTATGGCTCCAACGGAAGATTTTGAAATTTTCAGTGATTTCGCCAACTTTCGGATGGAAATTGAAAATTTCGCTTGAATTGCCGCCGGATAATTTGGCGCATTTGTGGAGTCCGAGCGGTACGCTTTTTTTCCTCTGGCTATGCGGTCATCTAGTGTTCCGAGCTGTTGGTATCGTTTGATTGCGTCACTCACTGTACAGGGTGCGGCAGAAAATAATTCGAAAATGTTCAAACTTGAGTATTGGGTTAATTCGTGTAACTAGTGACTAATTTCTGTCGAAAGTGTATTTGTTTATGTTTACTTTCAAGTGCTGCATCCAAACATTCTGTTTGTTTTATTGCAATTCGTCAAAATATTCGCGAAAGAAGTGATCACCAGTTTGTTGCTTGCCCAGAAGAAGCCAAAAGAGATTGCCCACCTAGTGGCGAACCAGCCCAGGAGGCTGAAAGCCACAATAATAAAGAAATAAAAAAAAAAAGATTGCCCACCTTGGCATGAGTAGGGTGCCGTTTGGCAACAGTTTACCGCATAAAAAAGTCCCTGCAGGATGGTCCTAAGCAGCGGAAGCCGGGAAGCGGATGTCCACGCTTTGCACGCACGCCGAACGTGATCAAATCGATCCGTGCAAAAATTGCTCGCAACCCGGTGCGTTCCATAAGAAAACTTGCAAAGGAAGCCAATATTTCGGAGAAATCCATGCGAAGAATCGTCGAAAAAGACCTGCATGCATCTTCCAGAGCCATAGTGAAACGCCACTTGATTACGGACCGGGTCAAGGAACTACGGGTTACTCGTTCCAAGAGATTGCTTTCCTTGTTAAATAAGGAAAAAATGATAATCCTGTTCTCCGACGAAAAGCTTTCCTGCAAGCACTGTCCATAACGCTCTGAAATCTTTCGATACACATTTGAAAACAGCCAGGCGGAACAAAAACGGATCTCTGGAACCACCAGGAGGACGCGATGGTGAAGCAAATATTGCAGAATAGACCAGATCTGTACGTACTGTGGCGAGAAAAAGAAAACTGCACCGAACCGTAATGATAAAAAGAATGTGACGGCTTAAACCCGGGCTCGCAAGTTATATATCGCATATTTGACAAAGTTTTTTTCTGCGTGATAAGGGAACGTCCAATAATTATGCCACGGTATGTTGGTATGGGTTGTAACGTTTTCGTTAAAATAAAATAGAAAAATATTGAAAAATTTCGAAAATTTCTGATAAAAGTAGCTAAATCGGTTGCAGAGAAGTCAGCACAGACCCTAATGGCTGGAGTAAACTCAAAAGTTCGTAGTTTCTTCATGCAGCCTAGTTAAGTAACTGTAATTAGTTTTGGACTTTAGGATGACAAATAACGCACAATTAAATGAATAAAACCTGCATCTTGGATTGAGCTAACAGCAAATTTATGTTATTCCAAATTCAATCTGTCCAGATTTGGTCGCGAACAAGCCTTAATATTCAAATAAAATAATTGAAAGTTTTTTTCTAAGAACATAAGAATGACTCAATATCCACTGAATACCGCCCTTGCTCTAGAAGCATTGTCTCTAGTGGCATACTGGGCGCCGTGAGCCTCTACCAGATGAAAACGTCACATCACTCTCTCAGCTACCCTCAAACGGATCATCCCAATGTTGCAGAGGGGGTACTCTAATAGTTTTACGAGGCCATATGGCTCTCCTGGGCTTCAAATTGATTTTATATAATTTTCACGAAATCACTTCTTGCGACTGCGGCTCCGTGCTCCGCTACGGTTTGTTCAAATCCCCCTCGGTTCACTGACTTCTCTGTACGGCACCAACCATTCAATGCTACTTTCTATCCGGTACTTGGTGCTTGGAAAAACCGTCAGGACGAAAAAGCATGCGACATGAACCGTAACCAAAAAAAAAAAACAACACAGGCAGGAAACTTATAGGGGAAGATCTCCGGAGACTTTGGGCACAGTAGATTAAAATCGCACCACGAACGAACCATCACCGAAGTGCCGCCGCCTGTACCTCTACCAAGTCAGGTCTTGTTATTCCAGGGAAGGGTGTTTTTAATCAGGATTGATTGATTTTTATTTCACTGCCGCTCGCCAGCACGGAATCGTTCCGTGGCGGAGGGATTCGCCGTCTGACGACAAGCACCGGCGGAGGGAGTGTGGGATGCGGTGATTACGAGCGATGCTGATTATCGCGATGCATTCGGTTGTAAAGGATAACAATGATGACTGTGTGACGGCGTGGTAGGTAGGTAGGATGATGACGGTGATGATGATGACAAAGTTTCCAGCTCTCTGGAATTTTTATTGCCGAGGACAACACAAGTTTCACCCCTTGTTCAGAGGCTGGATTTACACTTTGGATAATAACCGATACGAGTAGTCCAACTGGGAAAGAAGCAGCAATGCCGTTTCGACACGAAGTGGTTGATCAGGGGTTGTAGTGACGTTATTAGTTGATTACATTACATATTATCGTGATTATCCACTGTCAGACATTTGGGGTTAGTGTAGCGTAAATAGAACTAGCCGAGACGTGTTTTTAATTTATTTATGGCCATCGCATCTGATCGCGTGATTGATTAGCTTCGGATGGGACGGATTGGAATTAGTGTCAGTTGGTCAGGATCAACTGTTTCGACTCTTGTGACTTTTCTGCGGTTATGGCATGTTGCGGTTAGTGACTTACGGATATTATTTATTGCAACTATTTCCAATATAAAAAAGCTATTGAGTTTATAAGAATGCAAAAAAAAGTTGGGATCATCAAGCAATCCGATTGATTTGTTTCGATGGTCGGCTACTTTGTCATCATTATCCGTTTTATGGCATTCAATATAAATAATTCTACCACATAACGTCAACAGTGAATATGTTATGCTTAGATAAATCGTGACTCGTGGGCCGTTTAGGTTTGCGGCTTCTTTGTCGAGTGTCAATTCCAGAAGTCTAGCTCAGGGGATCAGCTGCTTGAGTCTACCGCCTACTACGATCGCTTATGACCAGTTTGAAGAGTTTTATTTCCATTTGCTTTTTTTTATTGTTATTTATTGTTTTTCAATTAAGATTCTAGATAGGTACAGGTCGGCAATCTATGACAACTTCAAAAAGCGAGTGTTTTTGCGATTCTCTGGAAATGGCTGTGATTTTTTCTGGTTCATTTTGCGTTAGATTATCGGAGGCTCTATTTGTATAGTCTGAAAATCAGCGGAAGACTAGAAACGAAACCTATTAATTTTAATCTGTGCGATAGATCAACTTCTTCAGATATGTAGCATTCGCGAATCCATCAGGTTTCGGACAGTAATATTTTAAGTATATCAAAATGTGGCTACATTTGACGATGCTTGACCGCTGATGTTCCCTCCATTCGCACTACAACTCAGTCAAAATTTGCGTCACTACACTATTACCGGCATTCAAGGTGCTCTCCTCTCGACATATTTCCTCGATGATGTTCTCCGTATTAAGCACTGGCATCTCCCTCTGAACTTCCTATAACCTAGGGCAATCGAAGATCACATGCTGCGGTGTTTCTTCTTTCCACACACACACACACACACACACACACACACACACACACACACACACACACACACACACACACACACACACACACACACACACACACACACACACACACACACACACACACACACACACACACACACACACACACACACACACACTGCGTGTCCAAACCGATGCAGATACTCTCGGAAGCATCCATGACCAAACAGGAACTGTGTCAAGTGGAAGGTAATTTCGCCATGTTTTCTATTTGTCCAAGACGACAGAACCTGTATAAGCCGGTGTGTCCACCGACCATTTCTCGCCGTGTTCCACTCCTGCTGCCCTTTCGCCATCGATGCCGCTCGCACGATATTCCTGCCCCCTTGGTTTCCTTTCTCGTGTAGCACTCACTGTCCTCGACCAGGATAATGTCGATAGGAATCATTCATATTGCTTCCAAAGGCTATCTAGTGACGCCGCTACTGGTAGGTCCGTTGCTATTCGGCATGATTCTGGCTACCGCGTTAATAGCATTTGCCGCTTATTCGTAGACATAATCGATGTGGCTGTTGAAGTTCACTCCCAAGTACTTCAGTGCTCGCTTCGAGGCTATGACATGCCCTCCCACGACGAGTTCCGCCCGTTTCACCGCTTTGCAATTGCCGTTTTGTGGTGTGCTATCTGCAGTTTAGCTTCGCGCATCCAGTTGTCAACCGTGTTAATCGCTTCGGTCGCCAACATTTCCAATTCCTCTAGCGTCTCGCCGGAAACTGTCAGTACAATATCTTCTGCAAAACCAACGATCTTGACTCTCGTTGCCAACTTCAGTTTTAACACACCATTGTACATTGCGTTCCAAAGCGTCGGTCCAAGGATGGAACCTTGCGGCAGTCCAGCCGTGATCCTAATCGACTTCTGGCCCATTTCTGTATCGTACAGCAAAGCCCTGTTCTGGAAGTAGCTACTCAAAACCTTGCACAGATAGTCAGGAACCATGATTCTGTGTAGCGCTTCGGCGATGGCTTCCCAGCTAGCGCTATTAAAATTATCGTTATCACCGCACAATATCGATTACCTCTCCTCTGCTGCTCGAGTGCCTTAAACGCACTGTCGACAACAATCCGAATTGCATCCACCGTTGACCTTCGTTTCCGAAACCCGAATTGGTTTGATGACAAGCTATGCTCGTTCTCCGTGCACTTCAAAAACCCGTTTAGGATGATTTTTTCCAAAAGCTTGCCAAGTATATCCAACAAACATATGCGTCGATATGATGCTGGATCCTCTGGCCTCTTTACTGGCTTTGGCAGAAGCACCAGCTTCTGAATCTTCCACCTGTCTGGAAATCTCCCCACTTCTTGTCAATTATGGAACACACTCCCAAACATATCGGGATACCTATTAGCGCCGCTTTCAATGCCACGTTGGGAATTCCATCCGGACGCGGAGCTTTGTTTATCTTCAGCCCTTTTGCCACTGACAACCGAACAAACATCAGTGTCGAATAATTGCTTGTTCAAACAAATTTGGAGAAGTTATCCAGCTTTCTAGAGGAGAAAGATGAACAACTTCTCCACATTTGTTTGAACAAACAGTTATTCAGTATTGATGTTTGTTGGGAAGAGCTAATCATTGTAGAATCGTGTAAGACCAGTTGCTGCTGCAATTTCATTGCCGTACGGTGTCGGTGGCCAAACCCGGTCTTTGCTGCACAACCAGAATCCCCTACCATCCATGAGAGAGAGAGAGAGCCATTTTGCTCTTACTCCTTGCCACTTCACTCTCACCTAACTTGGTTCTGTCATTCAGCTCTCATCCTCAGATGAATAGTCCTTAACGATGGATCTACCAACGGAGGATTATCCGCCTGTGGATCCCGTAAACTATCGACGGTGAGCTATTTAGCTCCCATATACTGACGCAATCGACTAGAGTTCTCCCCGACTGCGGATCTACCATATAAAGACGGAAAGAGCCCCAACGTTGGAACATCACCGGAGAACGACAACCTGCTACTCCACTCAACCACTCATTTCCGCCATTTTCGCTGTAGCGCCGACATGATGTGCGTAATGGCTCCGATCGCATTACAAGCACTTTCGTCACGGCACATTCTATAGACGACGTTAATTGGGCTGAACTCTGCCCCACTGATGGCAAGCAACTCGCTTTGCAATAGTCCGAATCGTGGGCAGTCAAAAACCACGTGCTCCAGTGTTTCTTGGACGTCTGCGCACTCCGGACAAAAGGGTGACGCTGCGTGTCCAAATCGATGCATGTATTGCCTGAAGCAACCATGGCCAGACAGAAACTGCGTGAGGTAGAAGTTGACCTCTCCGTGCTTCCTCTTCATACAGATCGACAAATCCGGTAGAAGCAGTCGCGTCCATCGACCGTTCTCCTTTGTGTCCCAATCTCGTTGCCGTTTGACCATCGCTCCGCTGATAACATTCACTGTCCTCCACGAGAGTGATGCCAATCGGGATCATCCCGGCAATGACGTATACTGCCTCCGATGAAATAGTTCTGTATGCACCCACGACTTCCATGACCATGAACGTACTGCTCAACTTCGCCCGGTTTGCCAGTATCAATGATAATACACTAGCCAGTAGACTCCTCTTGCTACTGTTAGGTCCGTAGCTATTCGGCATGATTCTGGCTACCACTTTTCCACAGGCATAATCCACGTGGCTGTTGAAATTTTGACATTCGTCGATTCTCGGCATCCAGTTTTCAATTATGCCGATTGCTTCGGTCGCCAGCATTTCCACTTCTTCCAGTGTCTCGCCTTTCACTGATAATACAATGTCATCCTTAAAGCCAAATATCACTACACCTTTGAGCAGCATCAGCGTCAGCACCCCTTTCTACATCTCGTTCCAAAGTATTGGGCCAAGGATGGAACAACAGCGCAATATCGATCACCTCTCCCCTTTTGTGTGTTTGCCTTTGTGGCTGCCTTGGCCACTGCCCGAATGGCATCCACCATAGACTTCCTTTTCCGGAAACCAAATTGCATGCTCGATAGCTCGTGCTCACTCTCGGTAAATTTCATCAGCCTGTTGAGGATGATCCTCGCCAGGAGTTTTCCGAGCGATTCCAAATCGGCCTACACGATGCAAGATCCCCCAAAGGCTTTCCTGGCTTCGGCAACAGCACTAACTTCTGTATTTTCCATCGGTCCAGGAAATGGCCTTCCTCTAGACACCTCTGTAGAACATCCCTGAACATTTCCGGGAATGTCTGAATCGCCGCTTTCAGAGCCACGTTAGGAATACCATCCAGTCCGAGTGCCTTTTTCACGTTAAGTCCTTTCGCCACTGCGACGATCTCCTCGTTTGAGACTAGCATGCCCTCAACATTACTTCTCTCTTCCTCGCCGTACGATGTAAGTGGTCACGTCGGTGGATCATGCGTCAGGAATAGTCCATCAACGATAACATTCAGTTTTGCTGGACATAGCTCTGCAGCCATTAGCAGGCCTTTGATCTTCGCCATGACAATACGGTACGTGTAGCTCCAGGGGTTAACATGAGTGGATCGCCACAGCTCCTTGTAGCAGTTCATCTTGCTCAGTATTATCGCTCGTTTCAATTCGGTCTTGGCCGATCGGAATACCACCCTATGTATGTACTTCTCTGTCTGCTACGGTTTTAGCTCTCTGGACAAGTCTTCTGGCTCTGAGACAACTAACGCGAAGGATGCTGAGGTGCCCATTCCGCCAGTAAGCTGGGCACCGCTTGTTTCCAGGCTCCAGCACGTCCGCTTTTCGGTTCGAGAGTTTGTTGTTGAACCGAAGTGCCTCAACAAAGTGTTCCTAGTCGAAGACTTTCGTCTTTCACTTCCGCTCGCAACTATTTGTCCTTCGTATTGCGACAGGATTTCACTGGCAGATGTTATACCAGGTCGCCAGATGGTCGCTATGCGTATACCCCTCACACACTCTCCAGTTCATATTTGGATTCACGACCGTCCCTGCAAAAAGTGCTGGCGGAAACTACGTTTGATAGTGTAAGCTCCAGCTTTGCCAGAGCTCCTAGCAGGCTGCACCCTCTAGCGTTGGTACATCTGCTGCCCCACTCCACAGCCCAAGCATGGCAGTCTCCTCCGATGACGACCGGTCTTCTTCCGATGAGCTTTTCAGTCAATGCATCCAGCATCTGGTGGAACTGCTCCATGATCCTTGGGGGTGCATAGCAGCTGCATACAAAAATCCTGTTGATTTTGGCGATCACGAACTCTTTGCATGAACTGAGCACTTATTCCTGGATAGAGAATCTTCCCACCACTTGTAATGCAGCCATCGCCGCTCTATCTGCAACCCTTCTGTCGTGTGTGAGAGAGAGAGAGAGAGAATGAGAGAGAATGAAATAAATGAAGGATCTTATCACAATACCACTAAACATATATATTTAAATGCAGTCCTATGCTGCTATGCCTATGAAGTTCTGTCTAGTTAGAATCCGGAATTACCTAGTGTGTTGCAACGGCACGGAAGGCGCCGTTGACAATCGCCAAATCAATCATGTATGATGTGCTCAAACGTTTCAGGGAGCGAAAGAGCGTGGATCGAGTGCTTCAAGGTAAGCGTCGTAGCGGAACATATGATCGCAAGCTGAACCAGAAGGTGTTGAGAACCGTCAGAGCAAACCCTGGACTATCAGATAATGAAATCGCACAAAAATACGCTGCTGCTCACAGTACCATTCGAAGAATTCGTTTGCGATCAGGATATCGTTCTTATTGAGCCAGCAAGCAACCAAACAGCACGTTGATGCAAAGTTTTGTCACCAAAACTTGAGCTCGGAAATTGTACCAGCAGATTTTGACGAAGTACCAAGGATGCCTGCTCATCGACGATGAAACTTATGTCAAAATGGAATTCGGACAGCTTCCTGGCCAAAAATTCTACATGGCGACGGCACGAGGAGATGTTCCTGCGAAGTTTAAGTTTGCTTTTATGGACAAATTTATCAAAAAAAAAACTTATGATTTGTCATGGGATACGCAGCTGCGGAGAAAAGACCAAAGTGTTTGTGACGAATAAGACGATGGACTGTTCAAAGAAGAACGCCTCAAAAACCACGTACTACCTTTCATTAAAGCCCATAAAAGTACTGTAAAGTTTTGGCCGGCGAGTTGCCACTACAGCCGGAAAGTCATCCAATGGTACCGCGATAATAACGTAGATTTCATCGATAAAAACATAAATCCACCCATGCCCGCAGTTTTGGCCCATCGAGAGATTTTGAGCAGTAGTGAAGTGGAAGCTTAAGAAAAATGGAGAAACGGCTCGGGACGCGACTCAGATGACCAAAATGTGGAAGTTGTCTCCGTAGGTGTGCAGCGTTTGATGGGAGGAAAAAAAAGGAAGTGCGAATTTTCATTAGAAATGAAGAGAAATGAATTGTTTTGATTCTATTTCCTTAAAGAACAGTGAATTACCTTTGTTTTGATGTATAACTCTTATTTGTTCTTAAATGCGTTACCGAGATGCAGGTGGTTTTATTATTCCAGCTTCTAATTGGACATAGCTTTACTGGTTATTTTGAATTCGAATTCCAGGTTTTTCCGCAAAATCAATTTGTAGCGTTGCTTTTCGGGTGATGCAATATTTTGTTCAATTTTCGATAAACTGATAGTGATAAGAATACAAAAAACACACTCTAAACTACTTCAACCCAAATTTCCATTAGAAAACACCCAAAGGATAATTTTCTACAGCGCTTTTTTCGTGATGCAATTTTATGCGGGACACCCTTTAGAAAGGAGAGCTACCTTCAAACAAAGTTCGATCATTTTTGTTATAATCTTCTAGCTTGGACTTATATTTGACATCGATAATACATAACTATGTCAAAGGTTCTATTTTTTAAATTAATAAACCGTGTGTTAATATGAATATCGTAGCGTATGTGGGTCGGATTTTATGTATCGTATACAAATAAATTAAAGCCTGCACGATTTCAAGTTCAGACGAGAATTTTAGCTCTCCTTTAAATCTTAATGATCATTCAGGTATGCTTAGAAAAAGAGCTATTTAACTGCACAAGTGGAGTTAGCTTGAAAAAGTGTTCAAAAAGGTAAATTCAATTAAGATATACAATCGATCACCTATTCCTTTTATTTTCGAAGAAAAGAGATCAAATTAATCTGGGTTATATCAAATCTATGAGATCGTTCATTTCAACATTTTAAATTTTTTAAACAGTTCTTTTATATGACGCACGAGTAAATTTACATTGACATTTTTCCAGTGTTGTAAATATGAGATCACTCGTAAATTTCTATTGAATATGATGGAGGCAAAGAGGTCTGAGTTTGACAGGTTTCTTCCGAACTTTCAATGCCGTTACTTTCCTTCGTGGGATAGTAAGACTTGGGGAAACGTAACGCAAAAATAACGATTTAAATTCCAATATCACCTATTGTAACTTTATATGAACATCAAACTTTAATAACATTCTAATTGTTACATGAAAGTTTCCAACAACTACCTACAATTCGCTCTTAAAAGCCGAACTTACTCCATGGATGTTTTCTTGGGTTGTGTTTATATATTACCGTTTAAAGAATTGGCTTACACTGTAGCATTACCAAACAGATGAAAAACAACAGACCAATTTTGATGAAAATGCAAATGGGACAGACTGTGTAGAACACTAAGTCGATTATCGATAAAACTATTGCGTCTAAAAATAATAAGAAGAAGAATTCTGCAATCATACAAATAAGCAGGAGAAGCAAACCAAGTGAGTACCTTTGCACTGCGCGAACGACATACAACGACCGATAAATATGACTCATGATTACCAGCACAAGGCAAAGAAATATATATGGTAATGAAAATAAATAAATAGAAGTTGGCCATCGGCACATCTAGAACGTTAGAAATCAAACTTAATTTTTCTTTTTTACCTATTCAAAAAAAAAACTGCCGCTTTCAATCATGCTGACCCTCCAAATGCAAACCACACCTAGCTCTAGCACCCTTCTTCACAGGTCCGGAATTTTCTTTAATAACTGTTTTGGCTGCGGCGGGCAGCGTCCGGTCGTAAACAAAAAAGCCGAATGAAGCACTGTAGCAGAGATAAATACACCGAAAGTTATGTTACGCTTGCATCGTTGTCGTGGTCGTCCCATCCCTCTAGGGGGTGCATTCTAGTGTAATTGTCCCTTCGGCTGGAAAGCAGATGCAACCTACTGGAAATATGAGGTGTCCGGTTCTTGTCGATATCCTACTACTCACCCGTCTGGCTGGCCAAGTTGCTACTTTCGTTGAGGTATGGTCAGTGCAAACAAGTGAAGTGGACACGTCATGATGAGGGTTGGAAAATGTGTTCATCAGTCAGTCGATAGTGAGGCTAGGAAGAAGTCAGTTGAAAAGTCATAAACATAAATCAGCATTCAATGTGAACCAGAACCCGACAACGGACGGGTGGCTACCAGTCAGTAGTGAAGAACAAACCCTTGTACGGCCGAAACCATCAGATGCCTCGGCCAGTTGCTCAAACAGAAAGGTGTAATCTGAAAGGATATGCTTGTAGCATGTATTGTATGACCGGGCGCAAATGATAGTCCAGATGACCATTAAATCACCGAACGGCTGTTTGGGTGTGGAAAATAGAGGGTTTGCTTCAATTTTAGCTGCGTAGGAGTAAGCGCATATGGTTTTGAAGAGCACGTGGCTTTCGCGATTTTGTAACGAGGGTGCGATGAAGTTAATGATGATTGAATAGGATCACGATTTTCGAGGAATAGCATGATTGACTCAAGCATTGTCTGATAATCAAGCACAAGCCGATGAACAAAAATGTTGTAAATTCGGAACATTTATACTATTGTGTTACAAATTGTTCATGAAAGAGAATCATCACCGAGCAGCAACTATTTATATAGTGCTTCTTTTATGAGATTTTTTAGAATTTCTTAGGGCCATTTTTCGTCAAGTGATTTATTACCGTGGAGCCATCGAAAATAATATATTTTTGTTCGTCAATTTAGGTTAAGTAAAGTTTAAGAGTTAACGTTTGCTTTTAAAAGAATGGACTGTTTTAGGATGGTGATAAAAAAAAGGCTAAGACAGATAATTGCTTTTAATCAATTTCCCATGGATGGTAATTATTTAAGCTTACTTGCAAAAAAAATCTACGTCCTTGAAAGAGGCCTTCCAGCAGTTAACCGGAACATTCGCCATGGCAGACGAAAGCATGCGTGTAGGCACGTTTTCGAGTTCTTTCTTCGTTTTATTTATCAATTCCTCCTCAGTTTTCGCGACAAAATTGTTGGAGTAGATCTTACGCTTCAGGTTGGCCTAGAAATGCTCGATGGGACGCAGCTGGGGGACGTTGGGTGGGTTCGCCGACTTGGGTACCGCATCGATATTCAGCCGCTCCATCTCCTCCAACGATTGCTTTTAGTAGTGAGCCGATGCCAGATCCGGCCAGAACACCGCGTCTTCACCCGTATGGAATTTCTTGATGGACGACGCAACTTCCGGCAGGCATTTCGTACTATAAATTTTCCCGTTCACGACTAGTCCGGAGCGAAAGAAGAGCAGCTTTTACATCCACTTCTCGCTGATTGTCAGCCACAGCAGCACCTTCTTGGTGAACTTGGTGTGTGAAATGAACTTTATCTCGAAGCTCACTTCCTTCGTGGGGAAGTAAAATACGAATTTCCCTGTCAGTCGTTGCCATCCAAGGTGCGATAGGTCTCGTCGTCCATCACCACCGCCACGTCACGATTAGCCGGGGAATCGAGTCGACCATCTTATTCAGCGGCTGCCGCCACGTCATTTGCTGCTGCTCCCAAACCAGTGGCCGCGACTTCCGCTTCCTGACATGTATGGGAACGTCCATTAATTACGTCACGCAAGAAATGACTTTTTATAACCCCCCCACCCCCATTGTCACGTTTTTTATATGGACCTTCATTTTTTTTTGTATGGATTGTCACGTTTTCCCAAACCCCCCCTCCCCCCTTACTGCGTGACATAATTAATGGACCTTCCCTATGTTCATGTTCACCGGTTCTTTTTCAATGTTTGGCCAGTCAAAGTAGAAAGAGAAACTTAACATCAACTTCAAAATTTGTAATCGCGGTAAAATAGAAAAGGCAGGCTAATAAAACATCAATAAAAATGGAAAAAATGGCAATAAAAATATGTGAAATTTCCACTAAATTATTAAACACTATGCCAACAAAAAAATAACAATTCGCACTAGAAAAATTTAAAATAGCTATAAAAAATTGATAATTCACTTTTAATAATTCAAAAATGACCGGTAATACTTTCAAAAAAAGCAATGGAAATTTGTATAAACGCAATAATAGGTTGATAGCTTTCCGTCATAATAATAAGTTCTAGCGGTAAACATGTGACAAAAGTCTTTAAACACTTCAACTCTTTCCAAAAAATCGAAATAAAAAATCAAAACAATAAAAAAAAGTTTAAAAGATTTCTTTTTTTTGTGTCAATTGAAAAGATTTGAAAAATTTGAAGACTTTTGTCACATGTTTACCGCTAGAACTTATTATTATGACGGAAAATGATCAGCCTATTATTGCGTTTATACTAATTTCCATTGCTTTTTTTGAAAGTTTTACCGGTCACTTTTGAATTATTGAAAGTGAATAATCAATTTTTTATTACTATTTTGAGTTTTTCAAGTGCAAATTGTTATTTTTTTCGTTGGCACCGTGTTTAATAATTAAGTGGCAATTTTGTGAATTTTCAATGCTAAATGTTCATTAACTAGTGCCAGTATATATTTTAGTCAATAGAAAAAGCGTTCCCACTCACGAAAAAACAACAGTACGCGTGCAAAGCTTACTGCGATTTTTTTTAAAGGTTATTGCGTTCCCCTAATTCAAAACTCGAAACATGTTGGCAGGTGTGGCCATTGTGGATTTGGGTAATAAATAAGACAAGCAAAAAATTTTTAATTATCATGTGATTCGAGGTGTCGCATAGCTCAAATCCAAGTCCAAGTCAGAAACTACTCTCTTCCCCGGGGTTACCCGAAACATGTCCGAAAATGGTTAATGTGGAAATAGACACTCAGTTTGACTGGCAATGATCGTGTTGCCAAGTTTTCTGATATTTGAGGCGATGCATGATAGCATAGCACAGCATTTACTGCTGCACAATATCTTAGTGGTGAAGACTTAATCTACTGTCGCACATTGGCACAATTCTGAAAAAAATACGGTCAAAAACATTTTCACCCTATTTTCATCATTTTATCGACTAGGTGTCTTGAGAAGAGTTGCTCAAAATGTTATTCCGCATCGTAACAAAAAACACGCCTAGCCTTTCATAAGGGCTTAACTACACTTTCAAATTCTAATTCTAATCCTCTCAGCACTACCTTAAAACTGTTTTTTTTCGATAAAGTACTCTGTTCAAATTTGACAATTTCAATATGTTGTAATGAATTGTAGGAATTATTAAAATACACATTTTTGTTGAACACACTAATGCTCTCTGATGACCACATTTTGATATATGGTGATTTAAGTGTGTGACGTCATAATAAACCACCTCAAAAAGGGTGGGCGGTTCCTGGTGGGGTATATGAAAGATTATCTTATGAACTAGTATTACTGAAATTTTCAGTGTTGGGTACGGAAGGGTTCCTGGTAAAACCTCAGTTTGAAATAGTATAGTTTATGAGGAGTGTATCGAATATAAGCTATCCACATACATTTGTGTTGTACACAAGTATTTGTGATGGTTTTTTATGCTCTGAACACTGCATGCTGTGCGTTTGACTGTCAGTTTTCTTTTGTTTACTTGTTTGTGCGATTCAAATTCTGCATTTTCAAAATGTCGCGTATTGAAAAGGAAGTGAAAATTAAGGTTCTGGACACATGGCTAAGTGAGAAGGGTATTACTACGCGAAAATTGCGAAGCGGTTTGGAATTCATCATGCGAGTGTTAAAGCCATCATTAATAAATTTGGGGAACACTATTCTTTGGATGAGCTACCAGGAAGAGGCAGAAAACCTGGTTCTTCCAACCCGAAACTGGAGCAGAAAGTGGTATCTCTAATCATGAAGAACAAATCAATGTCAATACGTGATTTGGCCAAAAAAGCAGGAACGAGTGTTGGAATGATCCAGCGTATCAAGAGGCGAAACCACCTGAAGACCTACAAGAAGCAGAAAATCTCGAAACAAAGTGCAGAACAAGAAGCGAGCAGCAACAAGGGCCCGGAAATTGTATTCGCGTCTTTTGCAGCGTCCGGATGCATGCGATTTGATGGACGATGAGACCTATGTAAAGGAGGACTCAAAAACCCTTCCAGGTCCACAATACTTTACTGCCGTCGTTGAGGAGGATGTGAGCGATGCGAACAGGTCGATTCAAGTGGAGAAATTCGGTCGAAAGGTACTGGTATGGCAAGCAATATGTTCCTGTGGTTTGAAGTCAACCATTTTTTACACTACCGGAACTATAAATGCGGAAATCTATCGATCTGAGTGTCTCCAGAAGAGATTGTTGCCTTTATATAAGAAGCATAGTACACCTCCACTGTTTTGGCCGGATTTAGCGTCGGCTCACTATGCCAAAACCACTCCCAATTGGCTTGCGGAAAAGGGTATAGATTTCGTTGAGAAAAATATCAATCCACCAAATTGCCCTCAGCTTCGACCCATCGAACGTTACTGGGCAATCGTGAAGAGGGTCTTCAAGAAGACTGGTAAGGCAGCTGGGAACATGCAGGAGTTCAAAAAAATTTGGGCTCAAGCGTCCAAAAAATGGGATGCAACACTTGTCCGGAACTTGATGAAGAGCATTCGATCCAAAGTTCGAAAATTCGTGAAGGAATAAACTAAATTTCATCTGGTCTTCATTATGTTCAAGTTTAACCTCGTACAATAAAGGATCAATTTTTTGTATGAATAAAATATCGGTTTTCAACATAATTTGAAAGAAAGTTTGTGGATAGATTATTTTCGATACACTCCTTAAGCCAATTTATATTTCGCATATGACGTAATATTCAATAAACTTAAACAATATATGCGGGTCCTGGCGGGGTCTCAAATTAATTGTACTTTGAAGAGTATCTTATGAACTAATAATCCTGAAATTGTTTAGCGTTGGATACCTAAGGGTACCTAGTAAATCCTTAGTTTGAAATGGTATGCATAAAAACAGTATGTGAGGTAATGCTCAACAAAATTGAAGAAAGCTGGGCGGGTCCTAGTGCTGTCTCAAACCGATCGTATTTGAACGATTATCCAATGAACTAGTACTTATGAAATTTTCAGCGTTGGGTACTGAAGGGCACCCAGAAAAATCTTAGTTAGTAATAATACTAGTTATTAGTCAATGAATATGGCGGAGGTTTTCATAATATTGAACGCATTAGAAGGAGGGTGGCCCATTGTGCTCTGTGATTTACCGAGTCCAATCAAAATGCGATATATTGTTGATTATAGGTCAAATTGTAACTATTGCATTTTGAAATTTACCACTTTTGTAGATAGAATGTTGTGCTTTCAACGTGATGCCACTACTGATGCTTTAAATTGCCGCTCTCGCTTCTGGATAGCTTTATAAAGGGAACATGCATAAATTACGTAGCATTTCGGGGTGTGTGAAGAGGGTTTTAGAAGAAGGGACTTGACATATATTTTGAAGTGTTTTTCAAAAGGGCATATTTGATTTTGTTTACTTGTTTGTATACAAAATCAAATAGGTTCTTTTGACTAATTATCCTAGATATGAAGTCAAAATACGAGAGAAGGCATCAGATCTAAAGCTGGGCCATGTATATGCTTCGTCATTTATCAATCACCCCAAAGTAGCTTGCTGTTGACGTCTAGGCGTAGTTTTTTTTCACCGATGGATGTGTGAATAAATTGTGCCACAAAATGAGTTCATTCAGTCCTTGGATGGAATTTTTCAAAGTGTGCGTGGAAAGAAGAACCAAATATCGTCGCGTGAAACGTAATACGTAAACGGAACCTAAACCGTAAAACGAATACATCATAAGGAACCTGAACAAGGAGAAACCGTGTGGGAAAAATATCATATAAAAAAATGTATCCAGACTTTGCTCACACTTAGAAAAACGATGGCGAACCTATGAAACATCCGTGAAAGTTTTCCAGAAATGACATGAAACCTGGTTTAATTCCAACGCACTAATAGCACAGAGAACAGCCATTGATGTCAATGTACCTTTTTTTAAAAAACGTGTGTAAAAGTTAATATAGGCTGACGGTATAAAAAGCAAGTGACGAGAAAAACAAACGAAACTTTTCAGGTTATGTGCTAGGCTTTGTGTTGATAAACATTAACATGGCAGTTATCGCACAACTGCAGCGCCGCCTACCAGGAGCATAACGACATACATTTGAAATGTCGGTTTAAAGTTTTACACAAGTAGCAGATCGAAGATAAGCACCTGTTCTCTGTGCTAATGGTACCAAAAGCGGAACCAAGGGGTAGACCTGAGAAGCCATTTCAAGATTTAAACATTCAAAATAAGCGTCGAAGAGTTTCACTTTTGAGAAGCATGGGACCTGCTAATCGATGTACCGAAAGATGGTTCGGGAATGACTAATGATGGCAACACGGCTAGCCGCTTGTTTGCAAATCCTGAGTGGACGGCTTCCATCACTGGTATAAAAGTAGAATTAATTCAGAACTTTGTTAACAACTAGTCAGTTTTGGCCAGTATGTAAACGTAGAGATGCTCAAAATATTTTGCTTGGAAACTGCGAAATTATATGTTAAAAATTATGGTTCGTACTACATGCCACCGTCGGTGAATCAAGTACTGATTCATGGCTCTAAAAACTGAATGTCTTCAGCAAATTTTCTTAAAATTACTTGCTCTACAACTTTGTCGAAGACGTTACGTTATATCGTAGCTGGAAAAGTAAGAATTTGATAGTGTAGTTAAGGCTTTTTAAAAGGTTAGGCGTGTTTTTTCAAAAGATGCGGAATAACATTTTGAGCCACTCTTCTGAAGACACCTAGTCGATAAAATGATGACAAAAGGTAAAAATGTTTTTGACCGTATTTTTTTCAGAATTGTGTCAATGTGTGCCCAAAATATGATGAGTGGTATTCGAAAAAGAAGTTCAAGATTTCATCATTTCATCAAGCCATCATTTCATCATTTCATCAAGCCAAATCGGAATAATTTTACCGCTTTTTTTCCTTTAAAATGCAATGAATAACCTTCAATTTTAGTATAATAAAATATATTTCATAACATGGTTCCAAAATAAATCCGTATTTTTCGTCCAGATTTTAAATGACTCGAGCTTTATATAAGTACCAGTATCATCCCTGGGTTCTCGGCGAAATAGCAGCTGATCTGGCAATAACGGAGTATCCATCACGGGCGGTTAATCTTGCTCATGCCATAAGTATAATCTCCTATTGAATACCACAAGAATGTCCACTAAGCTTTGGAAGACGCACAGTTCCACAACGTATTGTAGCCTAAAAGAAAACTTCTATACAATAACAGGGCCCTTATCAAGTTCATCCTAAGGTAAATGAAGAGAATGGAGAATGGAACGCAAATAGATTGATCTCATTTCGTAATGATATATACTTACGTTGATTAACAAAAATAACATGACAAACTAACCCAGTCGAGTGTCAATCTTTTGTTTAGAACGAACTGTTTAGCGAAGAGATCAATATCGGAACATTTACCCTAAATTAATCGATTCTAATCGAAACGGTTTCAATCTTAAATTGTATTGACACTGCCTTTTGAATTGATATTTTTGGTTACATTTTTGTTAACTTATAACCATTCGATTTAGTACAAAAATGAAATTCTCGACTCAAAAATTCATGTTGAATATTTTTGTAATAAGAGCAAAAATACTTTGCTGAATAATTCACGCTCGACTTTCATTAGATGCAATTCAATATCTAGTCTTAATTGATCATGACAGCGCTTCAAAGATCACTTTCCAGTCAGTTGAACTGTCTTCTTGTCCCATATGTCATGAATATTTTCATATGCATCCTTGAGTCACCCTCAATCGAGAACGCCAAGATTCAAAAGCCCAACAAGTTCCGCCATACCATGCATCTATGTAGATGACGCAAAACAACCTATCGCCCTGTCAAATCTGATGCGTCATACCCAAGTCATCACGTAGCCCTCACCGATTGTGAAGCCGTGTTTTCTAGTTGTGATCATACCCGCGCTAGATATCGATCTGGAAAATTCCACCCTCACCCGTTATGGTTCCTTAGTGTTTTACACTTTTGCCATACCGAGCCTCCTGTGACGGTTTTACCACTCTCGCGCATTGTGCATATATTTTTCACCGTCCACAAAAGCATTACGTTGTTTCAACTGCGTTAGAGAGTGAAATTTTCAACAATAGATAAATTGTTGATGATACATCTCGCTTACCCCTCTCTTGTGTTGTATATTTTAGCAGCCCACAGTGCTGCCATCCGTACCTCTGAAATTCTGGTTAATCTGCACCTGAAATGAGAAAAACTAGCAGCAACTCGTGACTACTATCGCGGGATGTTGTTTACTTTATGTGGAAACGATATCGCAATGTTTTCCTAACGATAGTGTTACATACATATCGCGCCACCAAGGATGTGCTCCGGTACACAAGTTAATACCATCTCAATGATTGACGAAACGGAAAAATCGTACAGAAAACTTCGGCATATCAACACATTCCCGATATTTTTAACAATGTTTTTATTCACCAACACAACCCTGTTTGATGAATAATTTAAGCATTTCAGAAATTCCACATCTACTACATATCAAAGGTTTAAGACACCAAATGCCCCCAAAACTTCACTTGCACATACGGTACGAGTAGAGATGAATCAAAAGCGATAAACAAGGTATTAATTTGTATATCATCGCCTTTGATAGCAGGATAAAAGGATATTCTCATTCACCCACCCTTCTCTTGGTTGTTGCTTTCTACTTCCGCCAATCTGTCGCCTTTCTGTGCAGTGCATCCTGGTAGATTATCGTGTCGCCCTTTTTTTTTGTGAAGAGGATGATATTATAAGTAATTGATTTCGATGTCGAGCGGAAGATAAAAATCACGACAGTTGTTTTCAGTGTACCTGCTGTTCCGGATTGGTGTCATATTTGCCCACTTAAAATGATGTGACCGGAGCTGTAGGGTTTTCAAAAGTAGATGCTATCATTCTAGGCTCGAGAGACATGCATTTCACCAAATATACAATTCATATCAATATTTCCCCATTACTTCCGTAAATCCCTGTTTATGACGTTTGCTATGGTAATTATCTTTGCACGTGCCCATCAGCTATCAATCAAATGGTGTCAAATATCAACAGACATATTGCACGGTTTTTTTTCTGCACATCAATAAGTCGATTTATGACTTTTATCGGCAGCTTACTAACCATATTGACTGTTCCACTAACTATGTTTACCGAACGATTAAACAACCAACCAAAGCACACTCCTGAGCAGGTTAAACACTTTTATCGACTGTTATCTACAAACAGTTCGCTTCATTCTTATGCGATAATGTTTCGATCTAGGTCCAATATATCGACAAGTTTATTATGGCTGAGGATCCAACGCACATGGAGCATCTGCAGTAGGGTGATGCAAAATTCGAAATATTTGCTCCCCTAAACTTAATCGACGCCAATTTGGGTCCTGATAGTCCCCAACAATTTTTAACACATTTGGTTTTAATTTGGCTTTGCACACGCTATTCAAAGTTTGTATGGGAATTAGTATGAAGAATCTCAAACTTATATTTCCAGATCCCTAACATCTTGATATTATGTCCTTAAACCAAATCTTATATAAATTCATATAGTGTAAGTTGTCAACTATCAAAATGCCGAAGAAACCTGACATGTAAATTTTGTACAAAAATAGTTATTCATCAAATATAATAATAAGAAGTAAAAATATGTAAAGTATATAAAATACATATATATAAAATATATAAAATATATAAAATAATATAAATATAATAAAATATATGAATATAAAATATAAAAAACATATAAATAATAAGAGAACAAAAATAAGAATAAAACATCATACCTCAAGTGTGTATTTTATGTTTTATTGAATAACTATTTTTGTATAAAATTTATATTGTCAGGTATCTTCGGCATTTTGATAGTTGACAACTTACACTATATGAATGTATATAAGATTTGGTTTAAGGACATAATATCAAGATGTTAGGGATCTGGAAATGTAAGTTTGAGATTCTTCATACTAATTCCCATACAAACTTTGAATAGCGTGTGCAAAGCCAAATTAAAACCAAATATGTTAAAAATTTTTAGGGACTATCAGGACCCAAATTGGCGTCGATTAAGCTTAGGGGAGCAAATATTTCAAATTTTGCATCAGCCTAATCTGCAGACATTTTCATTAACCTTTATTAATATAAACTCTTTATTTTAATTTAATATTTCACACCTAAATGAACGTTTCAAAAGGTTTTCATTAAACATTAAAAATTTCTAACATAACAGCTGATTTTCCTTGTGTATGTGTCAAAAGTGCATGAAAACTTTATCTTAACTCTCTTTTACTCCTGGCAAGGATGGATTCTACAACTTATGTTATTACTGTTACACAATGTCGCCGTCACGAATATGGATTTCCGGAAAAACTGACGCGGTTGGTCAAAGCAACGATGGATCGAGTGATGCGTGTCGTCCGAGTATCAGGGACACTCTCGCGTCCCTTCGATGCTCGGAGAAGGTTAGGGCAAGGAGATGAATTGTCGTGTTTGTTGTTTAACATTGTATTGGAGGGTGTGATTCGAAGAGCTGTGATAGACACGAGTAGCACGATCTTCAGGAAGTCTATCCAACTATTTGGCTTCGCCGACGATGTTGATATTGTAGTACGTAACTTTGAAACGATGGCGGAAACGTACATCAGACTTGAGGCTGAAGCTGGTAGGATTGGGCTTGCTATTAATGCGTGGAAAACAAAGTACACGAAGGAAAGAGGCTCACGAGAAAACAATGTCAGCCTCCTACCACGAGTTCAGATCGGCGGTGATGAAATCGAGGTAGTAGACGATTCCTGTGTATCTAGGCTCATTGGTGACCGCCGATAACGACACCAGCAGAGAGATACAAAAAACAAAACGTGAAGGTCTGCGTAACTAAGTGCGCCAGTATGTATGAACAATCTATGATTCACTTCTTAGAAATTAAATGATGGCCCTGGAAAGGACCGTTTGGTACGATGCAAGGGTAACGGTTTTGCTGGCTATAGTGATTTAGTTGATATCATCGACTAACTGGAGGCCATTATCCTTATCGCGTAATAGAATGTTCAGGGTTTGTTTGGGAGTTCATAGCGAATGATTAATTATATTTTTAATAGTTGAAAGACGCAAAAAATTCTAACTGATTGAAGACCCCTACCCTTGCCTTAAGACAGAGTCTGACCAAAATAGCATGGGTGTGTAGTTGTAACGCATTACCTCTGGCTGCTTTCAGTTTCCCCGATAATCACGAGCTCACTCGGCATCGGTAAATGGTCGTTTCGGAGGATTTCCCGTATGTTCGATCTAAATGCGCTTCCGAAATTTGCACATACGGTTGGCATCAAAACGATTAGTCATTGCATTTATTTTCACTTTTACATTTTCTCAAAATTTATTTATTCCTAGAAGTAAAACTCTATCCAACGCGAATCGTTAACACAACAGAACAACTGTTCATAGCAGTACTAATTGGAATTAACAGAAAATAATACATTTGAATTATTGCCAACTGGATCACACACAAGCCCATTATTCCCGAATGGAAAACTATTTTACACTCCGCTAGCTTTATTTGGCAAGCATTGGAAACTGAATGTAAGATGAAAGCCAATCTAACAAATTAGTTAGCTTTGAAAATAGAATTGGTCGTTCTGAAAAGGATGGATTCAAAAATTCCTCGTATACCCCTTGTAGTGGCGAAAAAATAAGTGAGGCAACTGTCCGTTCCGTCACACGAAAAGTCATCTTGACGTAGCAACGACAGTGGATTAACAATTAAAGACATTAGTCGGCAGATTTGAGTAGGAGCAGAATCGCATTATATATTGTAAGAATTGAATTCAGTTAATTCGTGAAATAATATTTGCTTAATTAGTTTCATTCTGTTTATAGTTGAAGTTCAGCAGTTGAATCACAGATTGATTGTCCTCTGGCGTAGTTTGCGGAGACAATTTGAACGATAGGTATGTTGAGCGTATAAACAGAAGGTCTCACTTTCTTTTGCTAACCTGAAATAATGAGCAAACTTGTCTGTAGATTTCACAGTACCATTCCGATTTGTACAACGTCCTGAAACTGGTCTACTATTAATACCGAATTTGTAAGTAGACAACTATGAACCCTGAAATACATCAAAATAATTAAATATAAATTGTAGCTTTGTAGCTGCACAGTACGGGAACTAACAAACCGGTGTTTGTATTTACGGGAACACCATATTTGTATTCAAACCTTCTTGGTCTGTTGAAGAAGCAGGTTATTTCATCAGTTCCCCACGTAGCACCTCATCAAAAGATGGCTGCCAACAGGATCTCACACAAGCACCTTACCTCCGTGTTTGAGCCCACCGAGCCCACCCACAAATAAATTACCGGCTTGGTCAACTGACCAGCAACTAATGGCGAGAAGTTAGAAGAAAAATTAGTATTTTCCATTTAATTCCAACTACCTTTACTATCTTGGCAGATACGCGTATTTCGTCTACATAATGTGCAGACTCCTTCAGTGTGTCGTACTAATAACTCAATTTAGTACGAGACACTGAAGAAGTCTGCACATTGTAGACGAAATACGCGTATCTATCAAGATAAGCAAAGGTAGTTGGAATTAATTGGAAAATACTATTTTTCTTCTAATTTCTAGTTACAGGTATTTCACTAAACAGCTCAAACCCTCTAGGATTCAACTAATGGCTGCTTAAATGCGTCAACGGTTTTCCTAGCAACAGTCATCAGGCAAACTGGACTTTTAAAAAAATAAAAACACCGGACCATTGTTGTTCCGTTGGCGGTGCTGGCTTGCTTGGGACAATAGGCTACGATGATGGTGATAAGGCCGACGACGGCAGTTTCGTCCTCGAGTTCGTTGGCTTTGATAGACTGCAGCAGGAAGCTCAAAAGTAGATGACATTTGATATTGTAGCGCAGGGTGATCGCAACTCCTCCTTCACTAGAGCCACTACAATCAAGTAGCACAATCCGATATCCACGGATGAAAACGCTGAGTTTCGGCTTGAGATGTGTTGATGATGGCGATGCCGATGATCTTCCTGTTAAGGAATTCACCGAGCTCCATAGTTTTGTTCTGGATGGAACAAGCATTCCATTTGAGGATTCTGATGGTGCGTTTACAGTCCATGATTGCACAAGAACTTCATCGTCACGGATGTGGCGGCTTAGAGCTGTTCCTCCTTCGAGCGGCAGGAACGTAGTTGACGCTAGAGCTCTTGGACGAACTCGACCATTTGCTCCGAGTCGTCGCTGTTGCTCCGGAGGAAGAGCCAGTGAGGGGCTGGCGGTGGCTGCCGCGAATCGTTGCTGTACGGAGGCCGAAGGGCTGTTTGCATGTCGATGGTTTAATGGAACTGGCGGCAGATTCGGCACTTGGTACCGGAGCGCCGGGAAATTCTCCTCGTCCGAGACTTGGTGGACACCTGCTTGTGGTTGGCCAAATACTCCGCTCGTTTGGAACAGGCTCGGTTGCTGCCTTCGTGGTTAGCACCACAGTTGGTGCACTTTGCTGAGAAACCTTCATCCATCGGGGCACAATCCATGGTGGTGTGCGCTCCAGCACACTTTCCACACCGGGGCTTCATATGGCAGTTTTGGGTCCCATGACCAAACGCAAACACTTACCACACTGTGTCACGTCATGCTGTGCGGTGCCGGCCCCACTCGATGATGATATTGAAGAGGGCCCGTGTTTTCTTCAGATCCTCCACCGTGATGGAAACCTTTTCCAAGTGGACCAGATAAAGTTGGTCCCGATGGTTTCCCTATTGCTGGCGCCTGATCGCGAACACATTCAAAGGTTTCAATGCCACCGCTTGCAACTCTGCGAAAATTGATTCCGAAGTATAATCTGGGAGGTCACGCAGAATCACCTTCATCGGCTTGTTTCCGGGTACATTATGAGTATAAAACTCGTGTTGCTTGGCGATCAGCTGAGGGCCAGCAGCACGGTATTCAGCTTCAGTCGAGCACATTATCTTTGTGTCCGTACTGCACAGCTTGAACGGCGGATTTAATTTAATTGCTGCAAGCTCGGTTTTGAGTGCAGCAATGTTCTTGAAAAGCGGCGGGATTCTCACCTTCTTCGGAACCTCCTATACCGGGAGCGCAGCAAACCGATTGCTCGCTAGTAATCGGGTGTTGGGATCGGGTGAGTCGGCGTCGTCATACCGTTGCCGCTTGAAACAGCTCGGTGTGCTTGCGGGAGCTGATGACGCTGGCGTGGTTGTCACCACACGCTTGCAATGTTTCCCTTTGGCTTGCCAACGCTAACAAGTTGGCAAGAGCTGACGAAATATCATGAGCCGGCCGTGCAATTGCGAGAAAACGAACGAAATGGAAGAAGCTAGGAAAAAACTTCGAACCGAGAGAGCGAAAAACACGTCCGTACGTGTCGTTTGATCGAACTGGAATGGACTAATGATGAGGAATTTGTGAAGGTGTGCCCTTTTTATACCGTTCACTGCTGCATATGAGACTTCCCTTGCTCACATTTGAAATCTGTGATAGGAAAGAGTGAAATCCTCAAACTGCCGCTTGAGATTATCCGATGCACCGGAGCTGTAAGAGTCCCATCTTACCTGTGGGACTGTCTGTGGACGAATGAGGACGATGTCGTGGCATGAGAGGCTTCGTTCGCTAATGGCCGAACAAGTGCGTTAGTGTGAGTTCACCATTGCACTGGCAGAATAGTGACCTGCAATGGGTCGTCTTGCTTATGCCCCACAGAAAGTACTGCGCATTTAGTACTGTGCGTTTAGTCACCTTTTATTTCCTGTTTCCAATAGTCGATTGGTGTAGACATCTGGAAAATCTATCGAGAATTGATGGAGTTATAAGCGTTTCATTTGTAACGATATTTCGTGGTGGTCGCAATTTTTAGATTTTCATTTGACATACCCTTGCCGAAAGACTTAGTCTACGTCAAAATAGTATCAAAAAGTTGGAAGATCGCTATAATCGCTGTATCGCCCTAAAAGGCATTTGTGTTGAATAATAAAATTGATTTTTTTTCCAAAAAAATGTTAATTTTTCTTACACACCCAACTATTAATACGTGTCGTCAAACAGTTGTTTCGAAAATGTGTTGATATTTAGCGAGTGTTTTGGACAGGCAAAAGGGTAATAAGGGACGTCTCGTTAGGAATGCAAAGGAATGCAAAGGAACGCGGACTTACATATTCGTGTTCCTTTCTTACTTGCGATCCCAAATTGGCTACTGACTAACGCTGCCGAATTCACTATAGCTTAGGTAAGGATGTGCTTGATATACTCAATCCGTACTTGAGCTCCTATCGGTGATAATAAAACAGATTTAGGTTTAGCAAATATCATTAAAAAATATGGTTTCGAATTCACCTTAAACTACAGTTTTAATTCATCTAGATTAACTTGCAAATTTTAGGCGTATAATAGATTCAAAGTTATCCATAAATCAATAATTCACGATCAAACAATTTCTTATCCGACCACTTCACAATCAGTACTGACTTATGCTCCATGTGACAGCTGACCTCGTTGATTCCTTGACGTCTATGCTGTCTGTTCGATTCACGTTTATGCATCGGGTGGTACTGAACTCATGCCGATGACTGACACTGTGATTCTTAACTCATTGCACAGTGGTTTCGCAACGGCCAGGTTTCCGTGAAGGCCTGAATAACGTAAAGGATGGAACGGCCAAAACTTGGTCGACCTAAATATGACGTAGTTTTTTTTAATCGTGCTTTTAAAAACTTGAACACCCCTCATTTTGTAGGTGTATGCGTATGGAATGTTGATTCCATTTTGTTTTTGCCATTTTCTATTTAGTTGTCAAAATGGCGTTGAATGAATCAAGAAGAGCAGCGTATAAAAATTTTACACGCGCATGCAAATCCAAACTATTCCCACGTCGACTTGACAAAATAACTCAACATTGCCAAATCAACCCTGACGAAAGTGTTCGAAGAACGTCTGATAACTGCCAGGAAGCCATGATCAGGAGGAAGCCGAAACCAAGAAGCCACAGCGACCTGAAGAATAGTGGGTAGCATCTTCAAATGCAATCCCAACCTTTCCTTCAGAAATATCAAAAAAAATTTGGAAAGTACCACACAACAGTGCAAAGAGCAAAGAAACGATCTGGACTGTCAACATAGCAGGTTACAGTGACACCAAATGGAGATTATAAGCGAATCACAACAGGCAAAGGAAGAGCGCCTAAGTTGTACACGAGTTTGTTGCCCACATTTGATTGCGTCGTGATGGACGATGAAACGTACGTCAAGGCTGATTTTGAGCAGTTCCCAGGTGAAGAGTTTTACCGGAAAAGGAAAGGCTCAAGATAAGTTGAGGCAGAAAAATTGTCAAAACTCCCGAAAAAATACTTGGTTTGGCAGGCGATTTGCAACTGTTTGCTAAAAAGCGAAAGTTTCGTGACAATTGGCACTGCAAACCGAGACATTTATGTAAAGAAATGCTTACAAAAACGCTTACTGCCTTTATTGAAGAAACGTAGTTGCTCCGTGCTGTTTTGGCCAGACCTCACTTCTTTTCACTACGGAAAAATGGCTCAGGAATGGTAAAAAGAAACCTTAAGAGAACTCATTTGGGGGTTTAATAAACTCAAAAGGAGAGAGTTTCTATCCCATGTATGTAGCAAAACTGAGTGTGTACAAACAACTGCTAGAAACTATCACAAGCTATTGGTATTGATCATAATCAAGCGCGTTATTTTTGCTTGTCAAGATGGCGGATTCGTTCGTGCCTTGAACTACTCCGCATTGGGGATGTAAGGAAAAGGTATATGTCCTTGGTTCGAGTACCGCTATATCCAAGTCCTTCGCTCAATTTTCAAGTTTCGTTTTGGGCTGGAAAATTGTTATTTCTAGTAAAAATAATCAAGAGGGCTCATGATTAAAATGAAAACGATCGAGGCAACCACATTGTCATTCGTCAGTATCGATTCAAATCTAACGAACGAAGCGACGTGAAAAAGAACGTAAGTGATGCGGACTTTTGATGGGACATTGATTGTGCTGCTTATTGCGTTACAATAAGCGCAGTATTGCGTTACAAATAGCGCTGCTAAATCTCAGACCTTCGAAAACTTACGATTTTCACAGAAACATCGTAATATTGAACTAACGAATTGCATTACCGCTTTGAGATTTGTTTTCCAAATCTCAAAAGATTCAATTGATCCTTTGTTGAAGAACTGTCACATTTAATTGGTGTCATACTGCCATTACAGGACAGTGTCATAACAAATGATCCAAAACTTCTTTACGCATGCCACTGAAGCGAAGTTTCCGGCGTAACGCGATTTTCGGTCATAATACCGACTTGACGCTGGACGGCAACAACTGACTGGATACCGGGTATTTTACATCCCCCACCATGTATGTATTCTTGGTTATTCTTGAATTCACTCAAACATAGTTTCTGAACCTTTCTATGTACATTCCTGTAACACAACTTCCATTGAAAGAAAATCTTCATTTAACGAACGAGGCCTACCTTTCCTCAACTTCCCATAAATCATCCATGCACCATCGAATTCCCGGCCTACTGATTCGGCCACAACACACGTGTCTGTCGTGGAATCATGTTTTCCGCGAGCGGCCCTACGAAGTCATCGACGCATCGCAAACACCGCTTGAGTGTCGCTAGACGTGCGTCGGCCGAGACACGTGACAACAACAATTGGCACAATTTGGATTGTTCCATCCTTTCCGTCCTCCTCCGGTGGCAATTCTCCAACTGAGCGCGCGTAGGCCGCGTGCAGAACCCATTTCGGCTCTCAACGGTTTGTGTGCCTCCTCTGGCTTTTTGTGACTGATAGTTATTATGGTTGTTTGGTTCATTTGATGGCTACGGGAAATAATGCGATTATGTGTTGCTATCATTCGCCACAGATAATTGTCAAAATATGGTGACTTTTGCGCTTTTGAACTTCACTGACGACGAGCGCCGACGACTGCAACGGACGCGGAACACGACAACGACGACGAACGGTGGGAAAGTTACTCTTTCTCTATGCTAGTCTAAACGGATGATGTTGGTTTGTGGCCGAAAGGAAGTGAGTCTAAAATAAACAACGATAATTTATTAACTCCCCGGTGATGGGCTGCGGTTCGGCCGCTTCGAGTGAATGGATATGTTTACCGGGGCACGTGACCACGCGACGACAACGACGACGACGACGACGACAGCAACTCAGCGATGACAACCGTGATATGCTTCTCTAGCGAATGATAGGCACTAGCATTTTTGGCTAACTCAAATTAGATCATTTCTCGTCCAACGAAGTACATCGTTGAACGAAAAAAAAAAAAATGTTTTCCTTGCAATAAGATAAAAAATGTAAATTTTCATCATTTGAATTTATTTCAGAGTTACATCACCATTAACATTGCTTCCTTGTCGGAACCTAACCCAGAATTTCTCATACCCTCCGAAATTAGTATTTGCCAGACAGTGTAAGGCACACGTGCGGCAGGCGGCAGTCGTTCAGGTGGCAGTTTTTGACGCCATTCTTACCGCTGCTGACTGCTGGGCTGTCAATTAACCAGGAAACCATGACGAAAAATAACACTTACAACAAAAATGTGTCATTTTGGCTTGCCTTCCTTCGATGTCACGATAAACTATCCCGAGCGGAACAGGTGATAGGTACATATACAGATAACGAACCACACGCAAACTTCATCCGTCCGTCAGCATCGGTTGTTCGGATGCCGTTTTTTATTAGGTGCCCTTGTAAGGGAGAGCACAGCACTAGCACCATGAGTCAACGAAGCAGAGTTAATTAATGTATGGCTACATAAACTAGCCATCAAACTAGATACTGCGTGCGTTGTTCTGAATCTTCTCTTATCTCCTCGAAGGCACCGTGGCAGTAGCAGACACTGGTAAAAAGGTGCGCTTTTGCGTTCCGGTAGCTAAAAGGCGTATGTTGAGGACTAGGAACGTTGATGGATTATCGATGGTCAATGATTTTCCGAGTCGTTCCTTGGGCTTGTCATATCTATCTCTTAACGTTTATTACGGTTCAGGTATTATCTGAAAAATGTGTATTTTCCTCTGACCTCAAGAAAGATAAGCTAATCGGCGACTTAAGGAGTATCCATCAATTACAGGTGAGTGGGTATGGGCTTTAAAAAGTTGTTCGTTAGCTGGGTGTCGATAAGAACGTTTTGAAAATTAAAACCTGCTGAACAGTTTGAATTTTTAGAATTAAAGTTCTCAGGTATTTAGTAAATCTAGGCAATCCGTATTATATCTGCACATCGGATGGAAACACTGTAGGGAAATGGAATACTCAACTATTTAGGTGTTGATGACGCTTATAGTGGTTCCATTTCCAGAACGTTCTCGCTGTGAATAGTTATTTCAGCAGTAGACAGTAGACAATAGATAGTCAGTTAGACTAGAACGTTTGCTCTAAGAGCTACAATATTATGTGCAGTGTAAAATGCAGTGTCAAATGTATGAACAAATATCCCTTCTTTTCTTCGATCTGTAGCAGATTTTCAGACATATAGAGAAGGGGAATTGTCGATTGTAGTACATAGAAAGTTTGGAAAGCCGATTGGACGTCGGGTCAAGATTCGCGTCAACTGCGTCGTCGACAGCCAGAGAAAGCTGCTCGAATTGACCACAACCGGAGACAGCGTAAAAAGAAGAACTACAAGGTGAGGAAATGTTATATTTTTTCTCAGTGTATGGATTGAATTTGACAGATGCTGAAATAAGCACACTGTTGACCCAAATGAGCTGTATATGCCCAATCGAAGGGTTTTCTTTGCCGTGATAAAAACGGCAATCACAAGGTCAGCGAGTATGGCAAG